>APFE030912801.1:0-58359 GCA_000404065.3 Pinus taeda | reverse complement strand
GCAGAATTAGCCAGGATTTTGCAAAGCTACATCACCTGTGATGGAAGAAAAGACGTGGTAAGACCATGCAATCTCAAACTGCTAGTTGTATTAAAACAAAATGTGTTGTGAATTTGCCCGCATACTTAAATTTTTTACTACATGATGCTGCTCAACGTATAAGAAAATCTCATCATGTAGAAACGGTAGTAAGTCATCACGGCTTAATTGGCTAATAGTCAGTTATATTCTCTCTCAACAACAATTACTTGGGAAGAATTGATATTCTCAATAGATGGGGAATTGGCCTTACCAGCCCCAGAACGAAAAAGAACTGATAGCACATCAATGAAACCGCAGAAACGAAGATAGTTCACCATATTGGGGAGAAGCAGGGGAATGCTGGGAAGTCCCCAAGAAAACAGTAGCCAATCATTAGAGATACAACTTAGAGGATGAGAAACCCCCACAACTTGAAGGAGGGGAAAATGAAGAAGAAGAATTACAAGAAAATATAGAAGAGGAACTAGAAGAAGAAACTGAGCACTCCGGCGAGTAAGAAGGGGAGGAAGCAAAACCACCCAACAAAAGCCCATTACAAAACCCTCTGCAAGAAGATGAATTGGCCCAAATTTTGGCCAATATGGGGGAGTACATATAGCCCCACAACCCACTCAACCTCGATATTGAGGCAGGACCATCACAGAAGCACTCTGCTCACAATAAGAGTGCATCTGAAGAAATGAACGATGAGTAAGAAGAGGAAAGGTAATCACAGGAGCACTCTACTCACAGTAAGGGTGCATCCGAAGAAATGCATGATGAAGAAGAAGTAGAGGCAGAAGCTGCCCGGGAAATAGTAGATCAACCCAGGGTTTCCTCCCCTGAAAAACCTAATCAGGAGGACGATAAGACTGAAGAAGTGTTCCAAGCAAAAAACATGGAAATAAGTCAAGGCGAGGGTACAATACCTAAAGAATAGAGCCCAGGCCCAAGAAAAGAAACAGTTGTTCCTTAAAAGAAAACAAATGAAATCCAAAGGCTACGAAAGGAACAGAAAATTCTATTAAATGTAGTTAAACAACTCAGACAACAAATCAGGGTCCTAAAAATGAGGAGAATCTCAGAAAGAACCCCTAGAACAAAGGATGCAACCACCCAGACGAAACCCCATGAAATGAAGACCAAAAGGACTCAAACTGAACCTATTATCACTCAGGGCTACAAGGAACAATATGTGGATGTTACAAACGCAAAGGCCCAAACGGAAAGCACACTAGTCTGTAATAAGGACATCCAGACAAAGGCATTGTCCTCTAGCATCACGACCGACCAGACAGTTCATGAGAAGGAAACACAAACTATAGGAACCAGATGTAGCAATAAGGAGATCTAGGTAGATCTCCAGCCCAAAAATGTTTTGATGGATAATGATCTGAGGATAGTGAGACTTCAAAAAGATCTAGCACAAGCCCAACAAACGATAGAAAAGCTCACAGAGGAAACTGTTCCTCAAGAGAAATATCAACAGTTACAGTAGCAAGTAAAGAACATCAATGCATCGGAGAGCGATGCCTTCGATAGATGGCGGAGGGTAGAGGAAAAAGTTAAAAAGGTAACCAATGGACTAGACACAGTTATGAGTCAAATGGATACTCTATGTTCCCTATATACTGATGTTCTAGCATGTAGGGCACCTGCCAAAAACTATGCTTTTTTTTATGGAAAGGTACTTACAATTAAAAATTAAAGCTGTCAAGGTAGGGGTGCCTATAGAGTTAAAAACTATTGATGATTTCATAAACTATTGTAAACATTATGGGGTGAAAGTCCAACGATTGCTATGTGAGTTTTATTTGCATAATCTTGTGTTGGACACTGAAACGGAAGAAAACCCTAGCCCTTTTGTGGGTGATATCTAGCTTCAAGCATTCATCTCTTTTGTTGTTAATCATATAAAGTGGCTTAAAGCCCATAATACCTTTCAGAGACAGGAGAACGGGCTAGATCTGGGTAAGGGGTGAACCAAGAAACACATTACAACTGTGGAATAAGCATAGAAGCTTAATGAGAAAGCAGGGTGTGATCCAGACATTGGGACCCATTCACACAACAGTTGTCCAGCAAGGGGTAGAATACTTCCTAGCCATCAAATACCTTGCCATAGCAACAGCTAAACTCTGATACAATACTTCCAATCGAAATGTTCAGGACAGAGAGCCATTCAATTACGAAAATTTTAAGTTAGTTGTTGATCACCTCGTTACCTATAGTAACCTCATCTTGAGAGAGGGCCCGCATTGGTTAGGCTGTAGGTTTCGAAGTCCAATTATCTAGTATCCTGCACTAGGGTATAGAGCCCTATATGAATTTCCTAAAGGCCAGATAGGGCATATTTTTGAATTTTTAGCTTTAAATCATGGTTTTAGACCACTGCATGAAAATCCTTCTACAACCTATTCCCTAACTACCTTGCATGTAAATTACAATGTTTTCATGAGGGCATGAAAAAGGGTAAGCAGGGGGGTGTGTTGAGCATTGGAAAATGTATGTATTTACCATTTATTTCTTTATCTTTTCCTTTGAATCATAACTTCTTTACACTTTAAGATGGCAATATGATTAAAGAATTATGGTGGAACTAAGGAGATTTGTGATTTATGCAAAATGACTAATTATTTTCTTTTTCTATACAAAAAGTGAAGAAAATAGAAAATCACTATTCAGGAGGAAAATACAAAGCATAAGCTATTATTTTCCCTTTGACAGGAAGTTATATCCAGACGAGGAAATCAAGATCAGAGCACATGGTCCAGGAAAAGGAAGAGAAAACGCGGCATCAATGCAAGAGGAAAAAATGATAAGTTGGAGATCAAAGATATGGCGAATCCCTCAGGATCCTTTGATCTTGAGGGATCGATGCTTCAAGACTTATTTGTATTTTTTATACTTCCGCCTAGCCATTATAAAAAGGGACAGCGCTGGCAGCCCAAGGGGCGGATAATATTGTTGATTTGTAGAACTTAATATTTTACTCTTAACTTTGATCATCGACTCTCTTTGAAGAGCAATCGTTGTGACTCTATTATTTATGATTAATATATAACTCAGTTTTTGTTCCATTATTTGATTCTAGAGTAACCGCAGCAGTGCTTCCCTAGTGGCTAAGGGCCCGACCCTAGTGGATCCACTTGCTTCGTGTATCATTATTTTCTGATTATAGTCGTGTGTGGTTTGATTTCCTTTGCATTCTCTTAATTCGCTTTACTCAATAATCTTTTGTTTCTGAATGTTTCCCTGAATTTCTCTGTCTTATAGAAATCGTAATTGGATAGCAAAATTATTATTTACAACTGGCAATGTTATGATGTTCATTTTGAAACAATATTGCACTGTTTAATTCAGATTCTGTTGTTCATTTCCAGTTGCTATTGCTATTCATTTACAGATTGATATTGTTGTTCATTTACAGTTGCAATTGCCATTCATTTGACTATGGTTCACTTACAGTTGTGATTGTTGTTCATTTAACTACTATTCCATCATAACTGCAATTGTCGTTCCTTTATGCTTGTGGTTAATGTCCATTATGATCACTGATTCCATTACTCTATAGCCGCTATGTGTTCACACTTATTGCAGTTTGATGTTCCTTTCTTAGATCACTGTTCAATTGCTTTCTTAGTTAAGGATTGTTACTCAGTTCCTTTCTTAGTTAAGGATTTCTGTTCAATTCCTTTCATAGTTAAAGACAGTTGTTCAATTCCTTTCAGTTAAGATTGCTTCTCAATTCATTCTTGTAGATTAATCTTTGTTGTTCGATCTTTTCAATAGAATTAGTTGTTGTTCCTTTTCTTCTAATTTAATTTGTTATTTCCAGTATTTTCTTTGGTGTGAATAGAAAGGATCTACAACTGTAACGAACATTGACTACTACTGTCTAAGTTCTCATATTGGAGATCTTGTCTGTGATTGATTTTCATTTAGATCAGTTTACAGGGGAAAGAGTTATCATTACTGCATCCTTGACTGATGATTACTATAGTTTCTTGAGTGAGTGATTTAGTTACAAAGTTTTGTGGCCACCAACAACCCCCCTCCTTCTTTAGTATTAGCAATAACATAAAACAAGTGGGGACCCTTAGTAAAAAATTCAATTCTTTTTTGTATTATAATCCTTAAAAATATATCGCATCGAGAGAATAGAGAAGAACATTTCTTTATGAGCACAATAAAAACTGCGAAAAAGCTACGCGAAATTCATCACATCGCATACATTAAGAAGCGCCCATAAATGAAGATCTTCAGAAATCTCCAATGACCAATATACGACATCGCATATCGCAACATCGCATAAACAACACACAATGATTTAACATGATCTGTGATCTTGTGATAAACGCGATGCTACAATTTGCAATCTGCGATCTTGCAATAAACGCGATGCTGCGATGCTACAATTTGCAATCTGCGATCTGCGATATCACAATCTTGACAAAATGCGATAACGCGAAACATAATGTAAGTTGCAGAAATCACCCATCGCAAATTTTCCTCGGCTCAACATTCAAGAAAAGCTATCAGTAAACCAAAAAAATTGGATGCGCACCTTAAAGAAAATTAATGAATGTACGCCAAAGTGTTAATGAAGGACAATTTTGTGTTTGTCGAAGATTCAATTCACAATGGGTGGCATTATTTTATACATTCGTAGAGCTTAGAGCTTTCGCGTCAATATTTATTGTCATTACTCTTTTCCTTTGCATGAACTACAGGGATGAAAAACAGGAAACATCTAAAGAAAAAGGGAAAGCGTCAATGCTCGAAAACAGAGAAGAGATGCCCTCATAAACAGATACTGCATGCAACAGAACCGCAGATTCCAGAGCATTTCTGAACAGATGTTGACATCAGTAGCCGACTCAACACTCAGGGTCAAAAGCTCACAAAATTAGCATGTTTACAAAAAATCCTGAAGCTTATACCCGGTAAAGGAAAAGACGCTAAAGGCGAAAAACGCACCAGAAAAGGCCCGGATCAAAGAACGGAGGCAGTTTTCGATGCGCTAAGAAAATTGTTCAGAAAGCAAGGTCCCTAACTTGCTTAGTCATTCGCAAGTCCGGAAATCAAGATAGCAAAGGCAGAAGCAATTTGAGGGAAATTTTGGTCATTACCAAGTATATACGCAGTTAATTCACCCAACCAGAGGATGATTCCCAAAAATATCTTTTAGTTTACTAAAAAATGGTGCCAGCACTTACCGTTTCTGTTTACTTAACTCAAACAAAAGCGGAAGGCAACCGGTCGACTCTTCCCAGGTAAATGTTGAATGCTTGCAACATTAAGGAGCAAAAGCAGAAATAGTTAGGAATTAGATTCGATTTTTTAGAAATAAGTTTGCTTAGAAAAAGGGCGGTCATTTAAACCGTATCCTAAATTCATGTAATTAAGTTATTTAGTTAGCAACATTTAAACCATTCTCATGCATTTAGAGAAGGGTCCAGAAATTTGTCAAAAACTTGTCCTCAGAACATGCGCTTTTGCACCCTCAGAGGAGGGTTTTGATGAATGAACGGATCAAGATTGATTGATGTTTGCATTTGATATCTACTACTGATGTTGCACTTCTGTACTCTTAGTAGATATTAGAACAAGGAGAGATAAATCATTGTTGCTTGAAGCTTATGAGTAGGACTAGTCATAAATGGTACTTTTATCTCGACCATTTCTGCTTATATTCTTAAAGCAATATACAGTTTTTAGTTGTTTATATGTTATTACATGAATGCTTGTGTTACCATTTGGCACTTTTGTACGGTGGAACCATTTATTTATGTTTAATGTGTGAATAACTTATTATGCGATATGCTGTTCACAACTGTTTTGCCTAACTTTTTATGCAAAGTGGTTCATCTTAACTGATTTCTATTCTTATAATTGCTGAATGATCTTTATTACCATCTATTATTTGAAATCTCTTTAATAATAGAAGAATTACATCCTAGGTTAGCATAGATTAGATGTGCTGTTTTCATTAGATTACAATAGCATAGAGTTAGATTAAAGTAGCTCAGATACGAACTTTAGATCAGCAACATCCAACTCTGCACACACACACCCTTAGATTGGGAAACTGGTCCCATTATCCCCAGTCGGACTCACTATACCAAACGGATAAGGAGCTGTCAACCAAGGTCCGGACCGGGTGAGTATCCCCCTTGTTGTCGACCCGATTTTCGGGGCTTCAACAGGTGGTTATTCTCATTCTCATTCATTTTTCACAACTCATAGCATACCCCTTGTCCATCCTACATAAGGAATCCACCAAGTCCTTTCTTGCAAGCATTTGTGCATACTATAAACTCTTTGTCTGAATCTACAATCTTTAACATCAGTGCATGTGTCAACAACTACTTAAGTCACTCAAAACTAGCCTCACACTCCTCTGCCCATTCAAACTTCTTACCTTTCCCCTGCAACGATGCGATAGGATAAGAAATACGTGAGGAGTTCCTGATGAACCTCCTATAATAGCCTGCCAACCCCATAAAAGATCTCTCCTCATCCACATTATTAGGAGCTACCCACTCCATGATGGCCCTTATCTTTTCTAGATTTATTGCAATGCCCTCCTTGAAGACAACATGTCCCAGGTAGTGTACCTCAGTCTGAAAGAAACGACACTTGTTGAGCTTAGCATATAATTGATTCTCTCTCAACAACCTCAACATTGCTGCTAAATGATAGGCACGCTCTTCCTCTTTTTTAGAATATACCACTATGTCATCAACAAACACAATAACAAACTTATCCAAATTTGGACACAATAAACTATTCATCAAGCACATAAATGTAGCTAGAGCATTAGTCAACCTGAATGGAACTACAAAAAAATCATAATGCCCATACCTGGTCAGGAAATTTATCTTGTAAATTCCCTCTTCTTTGATGCATCCCTGATGATATCTGAAACTCAGTTCAATCTTCAAGAACAATGTTGCTCCCTTCAACTGATCGAACAAGTCATCAATCCTCGGCAACATATACTTATTATTGATGGTCACTTTTTTCAACTACCTGTAGTCAATGCATAATATGAGAGTTCCATCTTCCTGCTTCACGAATAATACCGATGTGCCCCAAGGTGATACACTTGGCCTAATGTATCCCTTATCTAACATTTCCTTCAACTGTAGCTTCAACTCTACCAACTCAGGTGTTCTCATCCTGTAAGGTGCTTTTGATGCTGAAGCTATCCCTGGCACTAACTTAATAGAAAATGCTATGTCCCTATGAGGTGGAAACTCTGAAATTTCCTTAGGAAATACATCCTTGAACTGTTGTAAAACTGGGTACCTACTCAAAATAGCTGCATCGTCAATTTCCTTACCCTTGTCACTATAAATGTCCACTGCAAATAACACACCCTTTTTTGCGACTACATTTTTCTTTCACAGTTGTTACCATCATAACTGATGTGGTCTTCTTCTTTCCCTGTAAAACTCTTGGTTTCCCATTTTCATCCAAGCACTCAATAGCTTTGTCATAACAATCCACCTTGGTTCTATAAAGATACAACCAATCCATGCCCAACAACATGCAATATATAATTGGTGCATTGATAACAATACAAATACATCATAGATTGCATAGAGAGAAGGATAAGAGAATTGGGGACTATTATTTTACAAAAAGGGAGTGCATGGGGGCTGAGGGGCTCAAGGGCATCAAACAAATATAATATTATGTTATTCATAAACCCAAGTCCTTTACTTTATGTCTTCCTAAGTGTTTTGATGTTGGAATTAGTGGGAAAGAAGAAAACATGTATTTCCCATGAAGACATGTGGCTTGTAATTTGCGTGCAAATACATTACACAATTTTGAATATGAAAACAGGGATTCACATCATTGCTTGAGGTTTTTCCTACATCCAAAATCCAAATTGAATGGGATTTTTACTTTTATTTCCTTAATGGATATCATTTGGATTTCTTTTATTGGAGGGTGTTTGTGTTTTTGCTGTTATGGCATTACAAAACCCATATATTTGATCCCCAAAAAATGCACATGTGTACATGACGAATAGATATAATTCAAATGAAACAATATGTAAAGAGTATGTTGATAATAATAAAAATACATCATAGATTGCAGATAGGACAAAATAAAAAAATGGGGGGTTGGTATTCCACAAGAGGGGAATGAAAGGGGGCTTAGGCGGCTTAATGGGGCCAAAGAAAGGTAATATTACTTTATTCATAAGCCTAATCCCTTTCAATTGTGTTTTCCTACTATTTTGACCTTGGAATTAGAGGGAAAGAGGGAAACACATACTTTCCATGAAGACACATGGTTAATAATTTGCATGCAAATATATTCCATAATTTTGAGTATGCGAATGGGGATTCACATTCTTCTACGAGTTTATGCACATAGAGCTCAAGTTGCTGTACATATGTTGTAACAAAATTATGAAAGTGGTTCTCTTGAGAAATACATAGAATTTATGCCCATGTGTAAGGGAAATTATTGGTGTGGAGTAAAATGAATTACAACTAAGAATCCATATAGTCCTCATTAGTGACATTTATTGAGTGGTTTATGTTGGATCCTTGGAGGAAAGTGACATAAATTTAGAAACTACATTATAGATAAGGAGATCCATTCTTTGGATTGTACACATTGACAAGGAAAGAGAGTTGGTGGATTGGGATAGTTATGGGCATTTGTAGATTGTCAAGTTTTAGGAAATGGGTTGTTTTAACAAATCTAGAGTAAAATATTAGCAATTTCACGATTGTGGATTCATTGCCTTAGCTTGGGGTTGGCCTTATTGTAGATATATTAAGTCCAACAAACATCCTATGGTTGGGTGGAACATCCTTTATTTACAACCAATTGGTGGTTTATTCCTAGAAATATGAGGGTTTACGACTTATTTATGTATATGATGAATTAATGTTGGTTTTATTATGATTTGAACTATTCTCTAGTTGTTCAATTATGTTTGCATGCTTAATATTGCATCTCTAATAATGATGTAATTATCCATTGAATGATTTAATTGTGTTTGCATAAGATTGTATTGTAATGTTTTAATGCACTAATAAATTAATGGCATGACAATAAGACAATTGGTGTCAAATCTATAGAACGTTTTTTAGACTAATTAGATGCTTGATACATGACTGATTGTTAAATAGAGAAAAAATTTGACGAAAATTGGTTGTTTGGTGCACTTCATATCATCAATAAAGTATAAGTGGTACTGATTATGTGACAATGTGGTATCGTAATTACTGGTTATAACATTGGGGTTTTAAAGGCTAGAAACTAATTTGTATATGGAGAGAATGAAACTTACATATGGGACAAGGTGCAAAAGTAAGTTTGAGTAAAAGGTGCAAAAACAAGTTTGAAAAATTCATTGTCATCACAATATATATATATATATATATATGTATGTATGTATATGTATATGCAGATACAACACACACACACACACACACACACACACACACACATATATATATATGGATGTATGTATGGATGTATGTATGTATGTATGTATGTAGAGAGAGAGAGAGGTGGTGTCACATGGAGTCCATGTGTGTAGTGGTGGTCATAAGAAGGGGTCCAAGGTGGTGGGAATAAATAGGCTAGTAAATATGTGTAAGTATTTTTTGGAGGCATAGAAGGTGATTTTTTAAATGAGATTTTTAGCTCCACTATTCCTATTGGAGTGATGCATGTCCCATAGGTAGTAAGAAAATTTTAGAGGAAAAGTGTCGATTAACTAATTGATAGGTTTGTGTTCTACAACTAATCTCACTTATTGATATTTATCTAGTGTGTGAGGAAGATGTGTGTTCGATATGGATGGTTAGAGATGGGACTTCCCCCTCCCATCACAAATATAAAGGAGATCATGTCAAGTGGTGGACAAAGAAAAAGAGGTACATGTGGCCCATAATAATTGGGAAAAAGGTAAGGGGGGCCATAAAGATCTCATATGGAAAGTTGGGAGGCAAGGGGAATGAGATGGTAGACATATAAAAGCCCTTACCACATTAACATCTATTTTTTATGCCACATCAACAAGGATGCCATATTAACAAAAAAAATTAAAATAAGAACAACTTTGGAGCCAAAATCCTATTTTGGCCATAACAGAAGTAGAAAATATTAGAATCAAGTGAAATTCAAGGTGTAAGTTCATGATAATGATGACTATAAAAGTTATTTTGAGGGTCATTACCTAATTCAACTCTAGAATTCCAGAAAGTGCCAATAAGTGGTTTTCAAATAATAGAGTGGTACTCATTACGAAAAATCCTATTCATGGTAAATTTTGGATAGTAAATAAGAGGAGAAGACATAAAGAAAACCATTGGATAATTTGACAAAATTGTAGAGAGTTTGAAGTGGAGATGTAGAAACACATGAAATTTCACTATATTTTTTGGTATTTTTTGAAATCTTCAATGGAGGAAAATAACCCAAGATTAAAATCTATAAATTTTTTCTTAGTCAACATTTGATGTTATTAACTATCTAAATGATTTTTTGATACTAAAGTTTTTATACTTTTTCTCCATTTGAAAGATGGCAAATATTGACAAAAAAAATTAAGATTGGATTAGGTGCAAAAAGGGAATGTTGATAATTCTAGATGAATGTAGAAATTTAATGGACATGATATTAATAATATAAGACTTGCTAAGTACTCGCAATTATAAATATTATCTCTATATGATACATTATTACTATATTTTCTTATTTTCTTCTTTAGATGAAAATAATTTTCCTTGCACTTCGATTGTATTAATGAGAAAAATGAAACAAATGGCAAAATGAGAATTTAAAGAGCCATAACTTTTACCTTTAAGCTTATATTGGAGCATTCTTATAGTTATGGAAAGGATAATTCAAAGGGGAATATGTAGGGAGGCTTAGATTGGGATAAATGTTTCAAACTTCTTTAGATATTGGAAGAAATGAAACTTGTAATCTTACTTGACTAAAAATTAATAATGTTTCAAAATATTGCTCTATTTAATGTACACAAGTCAAAGTGTACCTTCCATCAAATTAGAGAAATTCAAAACATTTCTATATTTAGTGCATTTAGATAGAAAATTTTATTCTATTATTATTTTTAAATACTTAATATCCTTTTTCCATTAAACTTGTTTATTTCAACCTTAGAAAGGTGAACTCCCTTAAGAATCCATCATAGATACCCATCCTTAATTTTGGAAAAATAGAGATTACATTAATCAATGCAATTTGATTAGGGAAACTTAACATATTTTTTCAAAAGAATTTAATATTAAATTTTCTAAATAAAATTCTAGTACAAGAAGATATTTGTTGGGTTGTGTTATATTTTTTCCACGACTAGGCCATGTAGTTAACCAGGGGGTTATAGGGGGGGCGGAGCCCCCCCTTCATTGCGTCGATTGCATAGCGGGGGGGTCACAGGGGGTTTGAGGGGTACAGGTAACCCCCCTATATGGGGTCCGGGCAACACCCCAGAAAATTTTGGTTTTTGGACCCTATATTAGGTTGGGTGGACCTACCTATTGTTTTGTGCATGTTTTTCGCACATGGTTTTGGACACGATGGTTTTCGGTCCATGGTATTGGGTGCTTTGACATGTATAAATATGTATTGTAACATTGAAAGGAACATAATGAAAAATGCTGGTAGTCCTGGTTTTGGGATCCAGGGAAAATCTCTGTGTATATGTGTTTTATGTGTTATGCTCTCACATTATTTATTTTCTATGTTTTAGAATTCGTATGCAGGTAATTTCTATACGGGGTTAAAACCTACATTTGGTATCAAAGCTATTTTGGCTTCAAGGGGATGCCTTTGTTACTGAGGGTTTTCACTCGAGCTTGTGATAGACCTTGTTCAGTGGGAGATCTACAAGATCAATTCTGGTGGTGAAAGAAAATGATGAGCAGTGGAAAGATAGAGATCGAGAAATTTAATGATGAGAGTTTTGAGTTGTAGAAACTCAAGATGGAGGATCTGTTGGTGGATAAAGATCAGTGGATCACGGTAGATCCAAGTACTAAACCAATGGGAGTGTCCGATGAAGAATGGAAGAATTTGGATCGGAAGGCAAAGATCACAATACGATTGTGTGTCTCAGATTCAGTATTATTGAATGTATCAGGGGAAGCTACAGCGAAGGCTTTGTGGGACAAGTTAGGGACTTTGTACCAATCTAAGTCTCTGGTGAATAAATTGTTCCTGCAGAAAAAATTGTATAACATGAGGATGAAAGATGGAGACTCAGTGACAGAGCATCTGAACACATTTAATACTATGGTAAGTCAGTTATTATCTCTTGATATTAAAATTTCAGATGAAAATAAGTGCATCAGTTTGTTGTGTTCTCTACCAGATTCGTGGGATAGTCTGGTTATTGCAATAGGCAACAATACAACTACCTTGTAGTTTGATGAAATAGTCTCATCCTTGCTGGCAGAGGAGTTGAGACGGAAAAATATGGAGAGCCAGAATGGTGATGCTTTGTCTATACGAGTACGGTCCTAGAACAGAAACAAAAATAAGTCATCAAGAGGGAGATCTAAATCTCTAGGAAAACCTGTAAAGGTGGTGTGCTAGAAATGCATAAAAGAAGGGCACTACAAAAGAGACTATAAATCTAAAGCTCTTGATAAAGGAAAGGGATCTGATGATGCTCCTTCTTCAGAGGTGAAAACCACCTCAGATGAAGGCGGGGATGTGTACTTGGCTTCTTCAAGTACACACATAGATCATGAGGCATGGTTGATTGACTCAGGTGCATCTTTTCACTTCACTCCCCATAGAGAGTGGTTTTGCGAGTATGAAAATACGATGGTGGTGATGTCTTCTTAGGAGATGATAGGAAGGCTAGAATCATTGTTCGTGGAAAAGTAAAGTTGAAGTTGCAAGGTGGAAGGGTTAGAACCCTTCCGGGTGTTCTGCATATTCCTGCATTGGCCAGAAATCTGATTTCTATAAGCAAGTTGGATGATGCAGGTGTAAAGACAGTGTTTGAGAAGGATACCTGCAAGATGGTTCAAGGAGCACTGGTATTGATCTGGGGAGTTCGGATTGGAACTCTCTACAACCTGCAAGGTAGCACTATTGTTGATGGGTGCAATAATTCTATGGTTCTTGAAAATGGAGCAGAAAATCTAGTGGTCTCTGGAGAGAAGACCATGCTGTGGCTTCAAAGGCTTGGACATATTGGAGAGAAGGGCCTTCAAATACTTCATGGTAAAGATATGGTAGAAGGTATGAGTAATAGCTCTCTATATTTTGATTTCTGTGAAAATTGTGTATATGGGAAGAAGAATCGGGTGAGTTTCCCCTCTGGTGGTAAGAGGGCGAAACAAATATTAGAGCTTGTGCATAGTGATGTGTTTGGACCTGTGAAGGTTCCATCACTGGGTAAGTCTCTGTACTATGTATCATTTATAGATGACTTCTCTAGGAATACATGGATATATTTCCTTAAGAAGAAATCTTAAGTCTTTGATAGGTTTAAAGAATTTAAGGCTCTGGTGGAAAACCAGACAGAGAAGAAGATAAAGGTGTTGAGGATAGATAACGGTGGAGCGTTTTGCAGTAAGGAATTTGAAGAATTCTGTAAGAATTGTGGTATAGCATGGCAGAAGACTTCTCCATATACACCTCAGCAAAATGGAGTTGCAGAAAGAATGAACAAGATGTTGATGGAAAGGGCAAGAAGCATGATCTGTGGTGCTGGGTTAGGACAGGAATTTTGGGCAGAGGCAGTGGAGACAACATGTTACCTGGTTAACAGATCACCTTCATCAACATTGGAGGATAAAAGTACACAAGAGGTATTGACAGGTAAGAAACCCTCTCTTTCACATCTGAGGGTATTTGGATGTGATGCATATGTACATGTTCCAAAGGAGAAACAAACCAAGTTGGATAGTAAATTTGAAAAGTTCATCTTTATTGGGTATAAGGATGATTTAAAGGGTTATAAGCTTTGGAACCCAATAACAAGAAAGGTTGTATACAACCGAAATATGGTGTTCAGAGAGTTAAAATATGTTATTAAACATGAAGTCCAACCAAAGGAACCTGAGAAGATAGAGTTTGAGCTTAAGGAGGAAGAATCAGACTCTACAGTAGAGGAGGAATAAGAATATGAAGAGCCACAGACTCCGGGTGTGAGAAGATCAGTTCGAGAAAGAAGGTAGCCAAAAAGGTATAGTCTATTTTCTTTATGTTCAAATTTTTCTTTATCTATTACTAATGATGATCCCATAACTATGAAGGAAGCAGTAAATTCAGAGGATGGAAAACTCTAGAAAGAGGCCATGGTTGATGAAATTACATCTTTGCACAAAAATGAGGCTTAGGATCTGGTGGAGTTGCTGGCTAGAATGAAACCCATTGGTAGCAAGTGGGTGTCTAAGAAGAAGACAAATACAAAAAGAAAGGTGGAGAAATACAAAGCTCGGTTGGTAGAAAAAGGTTATTCCCAGGTGCCAGGAATTGATTTTGGTGATATTTTTTCTCCTTTGCCAAGTAGCTTTTATTAGATTACTTTTATCTGTTGCTGTGGCTTTTGATTTTTGAGGTAGAACAGATGGATGTGAAGACAACATTTCTTCACAGGGATCTAGAAGAGGAGATCTACATGAAGAAACCTGAAGGTTTTACGGTGAAGGGTAAGAAAGAAATGGTATGCAAGTTAAGGAAGTCTCTATATGGGTTAAAAAAGTCACCAAGGATGTGGTATCAGAAATTTGATACATTTATATGGGCACTTGGCTTCACCAGAAGTAAATCAGATCACTGTGTGTATTTTAAATTAATTGTTGACCATGTTATTTATCTGGTCTTGTATGTGGATGATATGTTGCTGGTTGGAAATGACAAAGAAATTATCTAGGATTTGAAGACCCAATTAACCTTCAAATTCGACATGAAAGATCTTGGAGCTGCAAAATATATTTTGGGCATGGAAATTAAAAGAGACCGGGAAAAGAGGAAGCTCTGGTTAAACTAGAGGAAGTATGTCGAGACAATACTGCAGAAGTTTAATATGCAAGATAGTAAACCGGTGAAGGTTCCTATTCTTGTAGGTGTGAGGTTATCTGTTGAACAATGTCCCAAGGCATAAGAAGAGGAAGAGGAAATGTCCCACGTTCCATGTGCAAGTGCAATCAGTAGCCTGATGTATGCAATGTCTGTACTAGACTAGACATTGCACATGTAGTGGGAGTATTGAGAAGGTTTATGTCAAAACTAGTGAAGGAGCACTGGGCAACAGTGAAGTGGGTTTTCAGATATTTATGTGGCACTAGTGATTATGGTTTGTGCTACCAAGGAAGACCAGGATTGGACAGAGTGTTGGATATTCGTGGCTTTGTTAATGCAGACTGGGCTGGAGATCTGGATCAGAGAAGATCTACAAGTGGGTATGTGTTTAACCTATTTGGAGGTGCATTTAGTTGGATGAGTAAGAAACAATTTGTAGTGGCACTATTAACTACAGAGGAAGAATACATGGCAGCCACTCATGTAAGAAAGGAAGCAGTTTGGTTGTAGAGATTCTGTTTAAGTATGGGGTTAGTACAAGGAGCTATAAGGATAGACTATGACAACCAAAGTGCAATTTTCTTGGCAAAGAACCCTACATATCATTCAAAGACAAAGCACACTAATGTTCAGTATCACTTTGTGAGGGATATGATAGAAGACAAAAATATGTTGCCCGTAAAGATGGATACTTTGAAGAATACTGCAGATGCATTGACAAAATATGTGAGCTCTAAGAAGTTCTCTTGGTGTAGAGAAACAATGGGTGTTGTAGGGTTGGATAAATGACTAATATCTCTTGTGGCCCCTTGTGGAAACAAAACAACAAGTGGGAGAATGTTGGGTTGTGTTATATTCTTTCCACGACTAGCCCACATAGTTAATCGGGGGGTTAGAGGAGGGGTGGAGCCCCCTTTCATTGCACCGATTGTGTAGTAGGGGGTCACAGGGGGTTTGAGGGATGCAGGTAACCCCCCTCTATGGGGTCCAAGGCAGCGCCCTAGAAAATTTTGGTTTTTGGACCCTATATTAGGTTATCCGGACATACCTATGGTTTTGTGCATGTTTTTCGCACTTGGTTTTAGACGCGATGGTTTTCGGTCCATGGTACTGGACGCTTCGACATGTATAAATATGTATTGTAACATTCAAAGGAACACAATGAAAAAATCAAGCTGGTAGTCCCGGTTTTGAGATCCATGGGAAAATCTATATATCTATGTGTGTGTGTGTGTTTTATGTGTTATGCTCTCGCATTGTTTATTTTCTGTGTTTTAGAATTTGTATGTAGGTAATTTTGTACAAGGTTAAAACCTACAATATTCAACATGGAGTTGTAGCGTATCCAAGCCATTCATTCATAGGGTTCAAATTTTTTGTGATGAAATACATCTAAAACATGAGAGAGATCTTGAATCTAATAGCAACTAAGTTCCAGATACTCTAGAATTGAAGGGATCTGAACTGAATCAAGATTTTTTTTATGAGAAAATGACAATATCAACGCTGAATTCTCTTGACTTTGTACATATTAGCAAAGGGAAATAGTTTTTCAACCATATATATATATATATATATATATATATATTTATATATATTATATATATATATATATATATATCTGAGGTGTATGGATATAAAATAAAATAAAGAGCGTAATTTTAGTTTTGAGTTAAAGGTCTTTGAAAATCCATTTAAATTCATCCAAATATTTGCATCTCTGATCCAAAACCAAAACCATGAATGATCCTAGCTATGTACACTGGCAATGAGCAACGATTTACACCATTGTTTGGCTTGGCTTGTGAGATTAAAAGTAAATATCCTACATATTACACCTTCATCAATATCATAAGCATTACATTTTTTTAATAAATTGAAGAATATGATCAAATGAAGAAACATTACTCTTACCATCAAAATTTATCTTCAACGAGAGTCTTACAATTTTCATTTGGGTGTTGGTAGATGTGTGTTGAGAGATGCAAATCCAAACATGAATTTTTCAAGGATCCATTGAAAATAAATATTAAATTTAAAACATAAAGCTCCAAAGAGACAACTCGTCTATGGCCCTCCTTCTAGTGCCAACAATGTTGATGGCCAAAATTGACCATGATCAACATTAAATAAATCACTTGGTTAGGGCCCCAATTAGATCCTTATCCATTTGGGATGGTTATTTTTCTTGGTTAGAGGCATGGGTGCCTCAACCTAAAACTAACCAAAACTAAATGCCTAATCTAATATAAAATTAATCTACATGCACAACATTAATTCTAACTCTAACTTTTACTCACCGGGGAATGCTTTTATTTGCTAGTATTTGCACACAAAAGGAATTAATTTACCTTTTGTGGCCTCTTGAGAGAGGTAGTCTTTCATATCAATTAAAATGAGAGCTCAACTAGGCCACATGTTTGCTTGCTCCTATGTAAGGAGACTTCTACTAAGACTTCCTATATGTAAATGCAAATGCAATCTATTCTAAGATGCAAGTAGGGAAAGGAAATCTAATCTATCTCAATCAGGAAAAGGCATAGACCTTGTCCCAATCAAGAGAAAGACAACATTACATGGACCATCTTGAACCAAAAATAAAATGGAGTCAATAGGCCAGAGAAATAGCTCTAAGACATGGTACTTGTTCAAGAAAATATCCAAATATTTTTATTTGATAAATAATTATCAGATCATTATGTTCATGTATTTATATCCAAGTGAGATTTGCATCTAAGACAA
Organism: Pinus taeda; assembly: GCA_000404065.3. NCBI lineage: Eukaryota > Viridiplantae > Streptophyta > Pinopsida > Pinales > Pinaceae > Pinus > Pinus taeda. Next base: position 40,548 of record APFE030912801.1, on the reverse strand, counting down.
TAAATAATGTAAAACCATAAAAGTAGTTCTATGGAATAATAGGAATAATGAGAAATAAATATGGTATTAAGCTGATAGATAGCTAGCTGCTAATGCATAAAATCTTGCTCAAATGCAACATTCATCTCTACACCTATCTCTACTTAACCCTACAAGGTAGCATGTTAGTGGTTTTAAATGAGCATAAAATATCCTAATCCAGACAAAAGTTTCAAAAGGAGAAACATACCCATACAAAAAAATATGATAAGAAGCTGAATGATCTCTTTATTAATAGCCAAAACTGATTAGTAGTGCTCAACAATGGATATACAATAAAGAGTTCTCCATTCACTAGTCCATTCCAATAGTCAATATCCTAGAATAAAACAATGTCTATAGTTGGTAATAATTCCTCTTATTCCTCAAGGATTCAGACCCCCAAAATTGGCCATTGTGGGCTTTATGTAGTATTACAGAGATGAGTGGGGGAAATTTTTTACCATATTTTCCCCTTAGCAAAATGAAATAACCATGGTGGAAGTAATAATATGAAACAAACTTCCAAGGGAGCTTAATAAAATAAGAGTTGGGCTTCTTGAAGAGGCAACAACCTTAATGGAGAGTGGAAGACTAAAATATCTAACAATAGGACACATTCTCTTCAATGTTGGTAACAACTCTTCCTCTAACTTATTTTTTGGTTAGAAAAGAGCTTTGCAACTACTTCCATGGAAAATGAAAACAACATTGATCTTATCGATGTGTTGAAATCGACTTGGGTATCTCTGTTATATTCTCACGTACCTTGGCCTCAGAAAATCAAATTACAATCATTTGGGTGGTCTTGAGTGCAAAATTCCATCTTTTAATGAATTTGAATTTTTAGATTCATTAGAAGTTGATCTTTGTGTCTTTCCAAGTGCTTCTGTTTCCAACTCTTCGATTCCTCTTTTCTTAACAAAGATCTTTCTATATTACATATCAAAATTTGGGACTCTGCAATTGGATTTTGATTTGCTTGGTAGAATAAGAGTTATCCAGTAATCAACGCCTTCCATCGAATATTCCTATTTTTATTTGATGCCATGATGATCAAGATTTGGTTTGCCTTAACAAGATTTCCCTTAATTTCAACACAAACATTGTAACCATAAATATTTTTAAACGACATTAATGGAAAGATAGATAAATGAAATTATTTCATGTAAATTCTTGTGGAACATTTGTAAATTTGATAAGTTTTTCTATTTACGTTATATGTCATGAATGGTGTGAGGAATCCATAGTGAAGATGGGACCATGGTCTAAGAACTCATGTTCATATATATTAACTTAAACAATGGTACACCCCAACTAACTTAGTCAAGAGGTTATAGGAGAATGGGTCTATAGACCATGAACCATTAAAAAGCCTTATGTGTGTAGAGAAGGAAGGTGGACTATGGGGGAGGGTCCCATGAAAAAAAAAACATGCATTTTAATTCCTTCATTCCTTCCATCCAGTCATGCAACGGTGAGTGGGTCACGAAGGCCAATAAAATAACATAAATAACCTCTATTTAAATTTTCCTTAGCCACGGTTTCCAAAGACATAAAAATTAACCTTTTTCATTGTCGATTTTTACGTCTACCAGTGTATCAGGTCTTTTGGCAAAAAAAAAATTCATAGTTTGAAAAATAGCTCGGTAGCCCCATGAGTCAGGACAAGAAAATTATTCATTTTTTGTCGTGAAATTTTCAGTTTATTGGGTCCCATATATTAGTGGATTCAATTGTTAAGTTGTTAAGATATGGTGAAGAGGGGAGTGTTGGCATTATGGTGTTCATGGTTCCATCTTGTTGATGTTGGTAGAGGTTTTATGATCGAAAATAACTTGTGTTGGAATTTTATGTCCATATTTTGATAATGTAGCTTGTTGGTAGTATGGTGTTCATGGAGGAGTTGTCCAGTGTTGGCATGTCTTGGAATTGATGTCAACCTTGTGTTAGCTTCATAGTGTATTGACGTCAATTTTGTGATGCCTTGTTATGCATTGATTGGAGGCATTGGAGATGATGTTATAGGTGATGGAGATGTGCTTCATGTTGATTGTGCTCATGTGCTAGTGATGGTTATGTTCTTGTTCATGACCAAGTGCAGGAACCTAGTGCACAAACTAGAGGATGACTTGTTGCAGCAGTGTGTTGGATTGATGATGATGGAGATGATGGATATGTGATTCAGGGTTGCTAAGATGTATTGCAACTTGTGCAGGTGTCAGTGGAGAGTAGAGGAATTGTTGGCAGTCAAGTCAACCCTTATTACAAGCTTCTAGGTAAACCTAGTAGTGGCACTTGAGAGACATGTTTGATCCATTTACAAAAGTTTCAAGGCTTGGAAGATATTTGGAGGCATGTAAAGGAGGTGATTAAGGTGATCAAATAGGTGGCATAGGTTCAAAGTTGAGGTTCTTGTGTTTTTGCTTATACTCTACCCCAACCATAGGGATTCAGGATTATGCATGTGGTTTAAAGGCTTGTAGGCTTGTTAGTGTGGTTGGAACAAAAATCTACTAGTTTTGTGGATGCGATTGAGGCTTAGAACAAAATTTTCTCCACATTCCTTGTGCACATTGAGAGTATTTCAACATGGAATTTCCTAGAAGCTTCTATACTAATTGAAAAAGGAAAAATTGATGGAAAAATCACTCCAATGGGTGTGAACACCTTTAGTGCACAAGTGGTGGAGATAATGGTTGGATTTTGTCAACTTTGTGCACTCTTGGTCCTAGTCCAAAAGTGCAATTTTCCCCATATGTTCTATACACTTCGTTTTGGATCTGGGTGATGGTTGATGAAGTGAGTATGTGAGAGAAAAGGGTGTAGAGAAGTAGAAGAATACTTCAAACCTAATGGAGAGCATAGATACCTTATGCATGTGTGCATATGTTAATTGCATGATAAGTTCTAAAGACTGAAGCAGTGTTTAGAAGAAAAATATCAATCATGAAGATTAGATTGATGGTTGAGAAAGAAATTGCATAGAAAGTATATTGTGTTTACATGCTAGTTGTTTGTGTATGTAGGGGATTTTTGTGAATGTCAATGAACCATGATATTTCATATGTTGTTGTATGTTTTGATGGGTTTATTGTTGTAGACTAGTGTTAATGGTTGCATTATTTTATTTAGTTCATTAGCTGCTAGTTGGTCATATTATTGTAGATTTGATGCATAGGTTCTAGCCACTATATTGCTGGTGTTTTGAGCACACTATTGGTGGTGTTTTTATTGTGATTTACAAAGATTATTGTCGTTGGAGTTCGTATTGCAGATCTAAATCAAGTTGAGTAAAGAGTCTTGGGATCCAATGTGAAAATATATGAAATGAGGTCCACATAGAGTAGAGGAGCAGTGACTTCATGAGAGTGGAGAAGTGATTCTGTAGTTTGGCAAAATGAACAATTTCTCCATCCAATAAGAGTTGGATATTCCAATTGGATTTTGGTGAGGATTTTTGGTCGTGGTGGCTTTCAGTGGATGGTTGCCGGTAGATCTATGTGAGAACATAGTATTCCAAGATGATCAAAGAAATGATGTCTCCTGGATGATGGGTGTTGGCTAATAGTATATAAGGTTGACTCTCCTAGCTGATGGTAGTCAACAAATCTATGTAAAAGACCATTTCTTGACATAATAGAGATTCATAGTAGCGCAACAACAACAAGGGTGGTTTTTCCCCCTATTACTATGCAATTTCTTAGAAGGTGTACCAGAAACACTTCACTTAAGTCACTAGTGATAAGTGACCCTAACAACAATTTGTGGTTTCTTACACTTCAAATCTGCAATAATAAAATGAGAAAAACCTGCAATAAAAAGATATATGTGATCCAAAATAGAAAACAAAAATATAATTCTAATGTAATAATCCAATATGGAAAAGAATTTAAATGAATAATAATATTTTTTTATAACACTTGGTGAAGGAGATATACAAAAGGGTCTATAAATCCCCCTGGTCCTTTGATGTCCTTGATGCTTCAGTAATCTATTATCTCTTTCAATATGTGAAAAACCAGAAACAATGTGTAGAACTCAAGTGGGAGCTTAAATGCAAGAAGATGATAGTGGTGACGATAATAATGATCATGGTGAAGAATGAATGGAAAACCATCTTATTTATAACAAAGTATTGGGTTGATCTCCAAAATGGAGAATAATAAAATAATATTGACCAAATTAAGATCCAACAATTAGGAATACTTTATTATATTTTTTGGAGAGGGAAAAGATATTCAAAATGGTCAAATATTTTTATTTAGAAATAATTAACAAATAAAATGATTTATTGATTATTTCGCGAGGATTAAGAATGATGTGAAATTGAAATAATTACTAAATAGGGATTAATTATTTCAATAATATAATTAAGGAATAATAAATAAATAGTGGTTTATTTAATTATTCCTACATGATTTAGTCAAATGTGATAAGGAATAATTATCAAATAATTAATTTAATATTATTCATAGAGAAAATTAAATAAATAATGATTTATTGAATTATTTTCATTGGGTTTTTTAATTTAATAAAAAATAAATTTAATAAAAAAAATGGTTTACTAAATTATTTCCCATGGTGAAAGTGATTTTACTATGGTAAAATTAATCATACATGGTGTACTTTGATCCACCTAGTTAAAAATGGCTAGGTGATAATTTTTTGGTGATAACAGATTGCCCCCCAATGTATGAGTGTTGGGAGAAAATCGTATGACCGAAATATATTGTAGGTTACAATTCCACGAGACACCAAAGGGGAGTCAAAGAGAGAGAGAGAGAGAGATACAACTAAAACAATGCAAGGAAAGGCAGAGGAATGGAGGGGGTGAGATTTACTAAATTAATATAAGTCTCCTTTTGTTTTGGAGTACATGATCTCAAATGAGGCGGGGGAGGCATACCCATGCCCGTTGAGATAACTGATTACAAAGAATAATGGTGAGCCTAAAAATGTGGGATTGAGCTACAAAGTACATGATACATGATATTTTGTCATCAATGGGCGATAAAATAATACAATGAATCTCATATACATATAACACCTTGAAATACATAGGCAAGGGCTGAATATAAAATCATTTGAGTACATGAGACATAATTCCCCTCAAACTGACATGGTGAGGGGGGATCACCACCAAATAAGCCTCGTTGAATAGGGAAGGTCTCAGAAGATTTGAATGTAACATATGAAGGAGGCATGCATGTTGTGGGCACTACAAGCGACTGAAACAGGACCCATCACATCTGCAGAACTACATCTGAGGCTAGATCAACATATAGGGACATCCAAGAATGTGGGGGGCTACCTAAAGGGCCACCCACTCATGAGATCTAGAACATCTCACACACACCCAGGAATCATTGGTACAATTGTTTGGATCACCGGGCCATCAAGTGTATGATTCTCAATCGTGTGATAATGAGTTGGCATCGAGCAAGTGAAAAACAACCAAGTCAGAGGGAAATGTTGATTCCATGTGCTTGATTTGAGGCGCCGAGAAAATATGAAGGCTGGAACCAAGGCACACTGCCCTCTAGATCACACTTCTGGAATAAATGTGTTGAAGTTAGTAGAAGAGGACCTGCTACAGTTAAGGCATGAGGAATCCTTAACAAAGGCACAAGGGATCATATTAAATTTATTGATGGAATGACACAAGGGATGATGATGGAATGAAATAAGGTGAGTGGCAGACTAACAACTTCCCTTGTCATATCATAATATGCATGGTTGACCTGGCAGCGACTAACTCAATTTCGGAGGATATGGTCAATTAATCAGATGGGGGCTTTTCAAAGACGTAACTGTGTAGCTGGACACCAAATATGAGAAAAATGGGATGAATGGAACACAAATATGCATGGGATGTTGTAACTAGACTCAAGGGGACTCAAAACATACTCCATAGATGTAAGGGTGACTCAACTGTAATTCTTTGAATAAGGGTGACTCAATGATGCTACCACATGGGGGAGGCCCAGAGGGGACCATAAAAACATGAGTAAATGATGGTTACTCATGATGAAAATCAACACGTGAGTCAACCAATGCATGGGTAAAGTGGTACCAGAATATAGATCGCTCAAATGAATAAATTCAATTCTAATAGGCAGTAAAGTGAGACCTCATGGAAAAAATGGCTTCTTGGTGAAGTGTCACATTACCAGAAACAAAGGGAGACCCATTATATAACTCGGTGAGAGATTTCTAATGATTCTAATAGTTCGTCAAACTAAGCTATGGTTTGGTCACAATGGGTGGAAAAAAAACTAGGGTTTTCCCTATAAAATGGATTCTTTCCCCCAAATCTAATTCATTTGCATAATGATTTGTTGGAGAATTTGGAGAGAAGGATAAGGCCCTAAATCTTGTGGAGAACGTGACAGACAAACCGACCATCAAAATCAAGATCTGCAAGTTGGAAGTAGGTGGCCTAACCTTACTCATCAATTATGGTGGATTGGAATTTTAGATTAAGGCTTTAGCTCATTCGGGGAAACCCATACTCTTCTTCAAGATCAGAGCACACTTTTTGGGCCCTGATCTGTGTTTTGGAATGAAAAAAATGCATCTAGGGTAGCTTTGAGGGAAAAAACCACATCTTGGACTGAGAGGAAAAATAGGATGGGGGGTCCCTGTTGAGCTGAAGCTTTGAACCAATGAAGTGTTCCTTTAACTCTGAATTGAAAAAACATAGTGGTATGTTGTAGGTATGGAAGAAATAAAGGTGTCATGGTGAGAACGATATTTGGAAACCCTTTGTGCTAAGATTCAGGGGAACCAAGCAGTCATAGGGGTTTTGGCACGATATGGGGTGCTAAAGTTCTTGGAGAACCCGTTAGTGAGGGCTAGTGAGCCTCTGATGTAAAGGATTGTGACCTATTGGGACCCATATCAGGAGGCCTTCTTACTATAGTGGCACAAGATCAAGATCATGATCTAGGACATATATTTTCTGACAGGATTTCCCCCCTAGGGTTTGTGGGGGAGATACAACCAGTGCTTCCTTGTGGGAGGCATATAGGAGAGTTTGTGAAACGTCATTGTGTATCGAGTGTTTGTGCAAAGGACACAACCACCTAGATCAGTGACTTAGAGAGGCCTGAGACACGAGCTACAGTGACAACAGTGTTGTGGATCTTGGGTAGTCATGCCTTTCATCACATCACTCGGGGGAAGATGATGCTTGTGGAGAGTGTATTAGCAAGGACCTACTATGGGTGGGCCCAAATGATTTTTTCATCATTGAAGCTATAGTTGACACTATGATGATGATGGACTAATGATAATTTTTCATTTGGGACAGTTTTATGCTCATTCTTCTTTGAGAAGATCCCGACCATTCGACCACATGTACGGATCCGTTATGGGGGCCCACAAGAGCCCAAGATGTGTCACTGGGAGAAGTTAATACAATGAGGTGGAGGAGGGGGAGTCATATGGGTGTTATGACCTGATTTTTTTGCACATTGGGACCAGATGCGATGGTACATAGATGAGCACCCATATAGTGGAATGAACTATCAAGGATATCTTGACCTACCACTTCATTCAGGATGAGCATGGGGATGAGATGGTAAGTGAAAGTTGCTATATATTTGATGCATTTAAAGTTTAATAAATATGTGTATGTGGTACTGATTTCTAACATTGTGATATGTAGATATAGTACCGACAGGATATACAGGATGAGCCGTAGCGCTTGGGGTTGTAGATCAGGGTGGTTTGACATCATAACAAAGATCAGGTAGTGATACCCCACTAGAGGATCTCCGTTGTAGGTTCGACGTGCTACTGACCGGGGTGACAGAGCAGGGGTGGCATGATTTAGAATATCAGTATACATATGAGTGCATTGGTCTTCCCTCAGAGTGGTGAGGTATCATGAGGAACATTTCTATGGCCGGTTAGATGGTTCAAGACTTACGAGTTGGTGGGATGGAGCCATTGGCTTGGGAACCTCCAGATGATAGTGATTAGGCATAGGTACATGTGGGTCCCCATCTTTGTTTTGTTATAACATGAAAATGAGCATGTCAGATGCATATAGAGTAGTGAACTTCAAACATCATATGTTGGATATTATGATACATAATATGGTTATGCATCTTTTTGTGATGATTGTGGTTCAACATTTGTTTATGCTATGGATGTCTTCTTGTATATGCATGTGATAAATTCCAATCTAGATTGTTATTTTCAATGGTATCTACATAGTGATTTTGGGCTTGAGGAACATGACTAAATGGAATGGATTCAAATTCACATGCCAAAATCTTAACTCGTAGATATTTTCTAAATAGGAAATGATTACGCACATGATAAATGTCCTTCAATTGCATGACAAGTAGAAAGGAATTGAGACAAACATGAAGGTGAAGGATTCAATGATCAAGGACATAGACTAACAAACCTATCATATCATCATATTTGGTTTGGTTATTGGTGGCAGATCCAATGCAAACACTATTGGAGTGGATTAACAAATGAAAAGGGGTAAAAATGGCTCAGGCTACCAAGGCTAAATTCCTAGAGAAGTGACTTGCACCATCCACATAACTGATATGAGGTGTGGATGATGGATCCATCTGAAAGATGCAAGAAGACAATGAATGAGATGTTGGGAGATGCAAGCTACCTAAATGTAAGAAAAATAAAAAGATACACGCATTTCAATGGGAAATGATGTGGGTAAAATTTCTTGAGGTAGAGTGCATTGCAAGGGTTAGGAAGGATTTCTCCTTTTTGATCCTATAAAAGGTATGCCCCTTTGCCCAAAAAATTACAAATGATGTAAGGACCTAACCATAATGGTTCAAACTTCCCATGCCCCAAGACATCATGAGCTTGGTCATAGACAAGGACAAGGTCACCTTCATGGAAGGTACGAGGGTGGACTTTTCGGTCATACTAAGCTTTGGTGCACTTTTTGGTTGATTCAATGGTTTGCAATGCAACATGGTGGTCTTCATTGGCACGTTGAAGCATGATAAGTCATTTCTCTAGAGGTTGGGTGTGTGGGAGGAGTTCGACAGCAAGGTGGAGGGATGGAATTTCACACTCGATTGGTAAGACTTCCTCCTCTCTGAAAACAAGGTGGAAAGGAGTGAACCCAGTGGCAATTTTGATAGAAGTTCGATAAGCCCACAAACCAGGGAAGAGCATTAAATGCCAGTTGGTATTATGTTTGTTCATTGTCTGCTCAAGCATAGTTTTGTGGATTTTTTTGACAGCGTCAACTTGGCCATTGCCTTTAGGATAGTAAGATGATGAATATTGGTGTTGGAAGCCAAACATAGAGGATAACTCATGCCAAATCTCATCTTCAAAGTGTCGACCATGGTCGAAGATTTCTACCTAATGAACGAACCAAAAGGAATACTTTATTATATTTTTTGGAGAGGGAAAAGATATTCAAAATTGTCAAATATCACTATTTAGAAATAATTAACAAATAAAATGATTTATTAATTATTTCCTGAGGATTAAGAATGGTGTGAAATTAAAATAATGATGAAATAGTGATTTAACAACTATTTCAACAATAGAATTAACGAATAATAAATAAATAGTGATTTATTTAATTATTCCTAGGTGATTTAGTCAAATGTGACAAGGAATAATTATCAGATAATGATTTAATAATTATTACTATCGAAAATTAAATAAATATTGATTTATTCAATCATTCACATGGGGATTTTTAATTATAATCATAAATAATTTAATAAAAATGGTTTACTAAATTATTTCCCATGGTGAAAGTGATTTTACGATGGTAAAATTAATCCTACATGGTGTAATACGATCCTCCTAGTTAGAAATGGTTAGGTGATCATTTTTTGGTGATAACACCCCTAGAAGGGTTTCCACCAGATATTTTGTGTCTCATGTGTGATTATGTTTTTGTGCTTTGATGTATTTTTCATTATTACTCTCATGGTTGTTTTGGTTTAGCTACTTACATGGTTACATGTCTATTTTTTATTCATATGCATTGGCTGCTAACATATTGTGAGGTGTTGCCAAAATGTATGACATGATTCAGTGGAGAAGTTTAAATTGGTGAAAATTGTTAATAAGACACACTATTGATTAACCACCCCCCGCCCCCCCTCTTAGTAGTGTGCTCAAGGTTTCCAATAATTGGTATCAGTGTGGGGACCTTCATTACATATTGATCACTAGAGACTATATCGTGGGATTATGGCCAAAAATAAAAGGAAACAATCTTGGAAAAGGAAGGACCTTCAAAAACAAGATGCTCAACCATAAGAGTCTCATGTTCCTAGTGCAAGTGATTCAGCCAATAATGTGTAAAAATTAGAAAAATCATGGATCCAAAGGTACATATATTAATGATTTTATTTTGAGTTACAACTTTGATAATTCAAATTTTGATCATGATGAAGTTCCTAGAGAAGACGAGGATGATAATAAGGTTCTTAGAGTTGATATTTCTATACTAACAACTGCATACAAGGATCAAGAAAAACTATTATAGATTTGTGATGATAAGGATTCCAAGCGCAAGGAGGAGATTGTTAGCCTAAAGATTAAATTGGTAGAATAAAAAAGAGTTGAGGAAGCATTACAATCAGAAGGAAGATTAGTGCGAGATATTAGAAGTTGAAGTGATTTCCTTGAGAAAGCAACTAAAGATGCAGAAGAGCATTGTGGTTTTGGATAGTTTGCTTGAGATCCATAGATCACCATTGGATAAATATGGTCTCAGATTTTGAAAGGTTGAGTCTATTTTTCATGTAGGTAAAAACACCAAAGTAGAACCAAAATAACTCATAGCGAATAATGCCAACAAAAAGAGTAGAAAAGAAAGAAACCAACAATAGATCAACCAACAATTCCATCAACGTTAAAAAATAAAACCTCAAGGAACACCAACATTTGGAAGATATTTTACTCCAAGAGAAGACCGTGGTAGATATGTAATATTTCAAAGGAATCAAAACCCCTTCATTCATTTAATGAGAAAGCTATAGTGCTACAACTTCCACAAGGGTGGACATATTGCAACCAACTACAGAGTAGAATGTATAGATCCAATCAACAAAGCTTGTAGCAAAATCAATGACCAAGGGCATTGGACAACAAGTATAATCATGCTTTTATGGTTATTTCTAGTCATGTAACTTGTTTGGCCATAAGGAAATTGAATGCAGATCTAATTAAAATAGGAGAAGCACATTGCAAACAAGGTTTATATATTGCATGAGAAATAGGAGATTTAATCCTCTTACTTCATATCTTGTCCATGTGGAGTGTTACACATGTCATAATTTTCGACATATGACAAGAGACTACATGCTTCCCCATTACTCAAGGAAAAAGAAACAAGAGCAGCAAAAACAGAGTGGAGATAACAGAAAAACAAAGAAGGAAGAAAATAGGCAGCCAAAGACCATGGGGAGAAAGAAGGAGTAACAACTCTTCAAGTAGTGAAGATGAACCTTTCTTTTAGTCCATGATTATTTCTTGCATATTTATAGATGACTGCAGAGTTCATGAGAGGTGCATAAGCTCAGGGGGAGCATATGGTAGTAGTGTGATATTTTGTTGGGTACAAGTTGTTGAAACAACATATAATGACTTCATTTGAGCCTCATGCACATTTAGATCCACACAATCAACCTATCTATTGGAGGTATATTGAGATCAGGGGGAGCTATGCATGGTATGACATTTGCCTAGATTAGTATGCATACTCTTCATTGTTTTCACTCAGTTATTTGTATATTCCTTACATATTTTTTCTGAGTAAAAGTGGTACATTTTAAAGCCATATATACATGCTTTTGGTCTTCACTAACATTTGGTTGAAAATTTGTACAACCATGCATATATGAGTTCATTAATTCAACCATGCATAAAGGTGATTTGAGACTTGGGCCAGCCATGTGTAGGTTGTTATATGATGATTATCTTAGCCACGTATTTATTATTGTATCATCATTTTATGTTGGTTGAGTTTGTTCCTTAGTATGATGATGCATCATGATGATAAACATGTTTTGAAGGAGTGTCATTGAGTTTACAACCATCTGTATGGGGTAATGATGGTGTAAGTCATATTATGTCATGTATTTGAGTTATTGGTCCACAAGAGATGATCATAGAAGCCATGTATTTATTGATATATCCATGTAAAATGCTCATGACACTATGTACTTGTATTTAACGTATCATTGGGTCATCTAGTCATGAGTCATGAGTCATGAGGTCATGTAATGGTTATATATGAGGTCATATGTTGCTACTACAACCATGTATGTACAATGTTATATGTTATTCAATCATGGTCTTCTCGATTCTTGGTCCATATGTTGCTTTTATTTGTGGTAAGGAAGCATTGTATGCAACAAAAGTGATTCATTGCAATTTGGAGTTGATTTTGAGATGGTATGTGTTCAGGGGGAACATCTTATTTTCTCTTGTTTACTTCAACCATCCATTATTGGCATCATGGTCCACTTGGAGGTTTTCATGGTGTGCCTCATACTATGCTTTAACTGTTGGGGTTTTTGGCCCCATGTTATGAGCATAGAGGTTGGTGATGACCATTGGTGTTGCTACTATGTGGTTGCTATGGAGAATGTTTATCGATTCTAGATGTGCATATAGTTGCATATTACTTGACGTTTCTCACAATTTCTAGTATCTTGCTACTCATTGATGTTGCTTATGGTTACTTGTGCATATTACCACTGCTGCTAGAGGTTTCTTATTCGGACATGATTCTCTAAATATTGATTGATTTATTATGTTTCTTGCTACTGATATGAGAGGCATGGATGCTTGATGATGTGCATTACTCTTCATCCATGTAGATATTGAATGCTTTAGTGTTTATGCTTCAGTTATTTCTACCTTAACAGATGGAGTTGACCCTTTTCCATTGATGTCAAAGGGGGAGTGATAGAAGATGATGGTATAGAGAGTGTGTGTGGTTTCCATCAATGCAAAAGGGGGATATTGTTGGCATTATGGTGTTCATGGTTCCAACTAGATAATGTTGGCAAGGGTTTTATGATGGAAACTAGCTTGTGTTGCCATTGATGTCAACCCTATTTAATCTAGCTGATGTATTGATGCCCACCTTGTAGTATGGTTGCAACTGGTTGTGTTGACATTGAGATGGTTATGTTGGCATTGATCTCAACCTTTTAATGATGTATCTTGTTGAAAATATGGTGGTCATGGAGGAGTTGTCTTGTGTTGACATGTGTTAGCATTGATGTCAACCTTGTGTTAGCCTCATAGTGCATTGATGTCAATTTTGTGATGTCTTGTTATGCGTTGATTAGAGGCATTGGATATGCTTCTACAGGTGATGAAGATGTGATTCATGTTTATGGTGCTCATGTGATTGTGATGGTTATGTTCCTATTTATGACCTAGTGCAGGAACTGAAGGATGACTTTTTGTAGCAATGTGTTGGCTTGATGATGATGGAGATTATAGAGATGTGCTTTAGGGTTACTCAGATGTGTTTCCACTTGTGCAGGTGTCAGTGGAGAGTAGAGGATTTGTTGGCAGTCAAGTCAAACCTTGTTTATTGACTTCTAGGTCAACTTGGTAGTGGTATTTGGAAGACATGTTTGATACATTTGCAAAAGTGCCACAAGGTTTGGAAGAGGTTTGGAGGAATGTACTGGAGGTGATGAAGGTGACCAAATATGTGGCATAGGTTTAGAGCTAATGTTTTTATGTTTTTCCTTATACTCTACTGCAACTGTGGGGATGCAAGCTTGTGTGTGTGGTTGGAAGGCTTGAACCGAAATCTGCAAGTTCTGTGAGTGTGGTTACAACCAAAATCTACTAGTTCTATGGATGTGCTTGAGGTTTAGAATGAAATTTTCTCAGCATTCCTCATGAAAATCCATAGTATTTTGACATCAAATTTCCTAGAAGCTTCTATACTTATTGAAAAAAGTGGAAATTGGTGGAAAAAATCCTCTAGTGGGTGCGAATGCCTTTAGTGCACAAGTAATGGAGATAATGGTTGGATCTTGTTAGCTTTGTGCACTCTTGATCCCAATCCAAAAGTGCAATTCACCCATTATGTTTTATATACTTCATTTTGGATATGGGTGATGGTTAATGAAGTTAGTATGTGAGAGAAAAGGCTGCAGAAAATTAGAAGAATGATTCAAACCTAGTGGAGAGCATAGATACCCTATAGATGTTTGCATATGTTAGTTGCATGAGTAGTTCTGAAGAATGAATCAATGTTTTGAAGCAGAATATCAATTATGCAGATCAAATTGATGGCTGGCAAAAGAACTTGCATAAAGAGTCTATAGTATTTACATGCTAGTTATTTATGTATGCAAGGAATTGTTGTGAATGCCAATGAGCCATGATATTTCATATGCTTCTATAGGGTTTTATGAGTTTATTATTTCATACTAGTGTTAATAAATGCATTATTGTATTTATTTTATTAGCTATTGGTTGGCCATATTCATGTAAAGTTGATGCATATGTTTGAGCCACTATGTTGCTGGTGTTGAGAGCGCACTATTGGTGGTGTTTTTTATTATGATTTGAAAAAAGCCTTATTGTTGGAGTTTGTATTGCAGAGATGAATTGAGTTGAGCAAAAATTCTTTGGATACAATGTGAAAATATATGAAACGAGGTCCACATAGAGTATGGGAGAAGTGGCTTCAAGAGAGTGGAGCAGTGATTCCGTAGTTTGGTGAAAGGAACAATTTCTCCATCCAATTGGAGTTGGATATTCTAATCGGTGTTTGACAAGGGTTGTTGATCATGGTGGATTTCAATGGATGGTTGTTTGTCGATCCGTGTGAGAACATAGTCTTATGAGTTGATCAATATAATTTTGTCTCTTGGACGATCGGTGTTGGCCAATATTGTATGAGGTCGAGTCTCCTAGAGGATGGGAGTTAGTAAATCTATATAAAATATCATTGCTTGACATAATAGAGATTCAGAGTAGCACAACAACAAGAAGCGTGGTTTTTCTCTTGAAAGTGTTTCCACTAGATATTTTGTGTCTCATGTTTGATGATATGTTTGTGCTTTCATGTGTTGTTCATTATTTCTCTCATGGTTGTTTTGGTTTAGTTGCTTACATGGTTACACGTCTATTGTTTATCATATGCATTAGCTGCTAACATATTGTGAGATCCTGCAATAATATGACATGATTAAATACATAAGTTTAAATTGGTGAAAATCGTTAATAAAACACACTACTAATTCACCTGCCCCTCTTAGTATGCTCAAAGTTTCCAACAATTGATATCAGACCAGGGATCTTCATTGCAACTTGAACATTGGACAGTAGATCATGGGATTATTACCAAAAAAAGAGGAAATAGTATCAGGAAAGGAAAGGCCTTCAAAAAGAAGATGCTCAACCATAAGAGTCTCATCTTCCTAGTGCAAGTGGTTCAACCAATAATGTGAAAAAATAAGAAAAATCATGAAACCAAAGGTATAGATATTAATGATTTTATTTTGAGATACAACTTTGATGATTCAAATTTTGATCATGTTGAAGTGCCTAGAGAAAATGAGGATGATATTACAGTTCTTAGAGTTGATATTTCTATATTAACAACTGCATGCAAGGATCAAGAACAACTATTCCAGATTTGTGATGATAAGGATTCCAGGCTCAAGGAATAGATTATTGGCCTAAAGAATAAATTGGTAGAATTAGAAAGAGTTGAGGAAGGCATGAGGAAGAAATATAATGAGAAGGAAGTTTAGTGTGAGATATTAGAAGCTTAAGTGATTTCCTTGATAAAGTATCTAAAGATGGAGAAGAGAAGTGTGGCCTTGGATAGTTTTCCTAAGATCTAAATATCACCATTGGATAAATTTGGTCTTGGATTTTAAAAGGGCGAGTCTAGTTTTCATATAGGTAAAAACACCAAAGTAGAACCAAAAGAACCTATAGTGAATAATTCCAACATAAAGAGTAGTAAAGAAAGAAACCAACAATTGGTCAACCCTCAGATCCAACAACATTAAAAAATAAAACCTTAGGGAGCACCTACATTTAGAAGATCTTTTTCTCCAAGAGAAGATCGAGATATTTGTAATATTTCAAAGGAATCAAAACCCATTCATTCATTTAATGATCAAGGTAGAGTGCTATAATTTCCACAAGCGTGAACATGTTGCAACCAACTGCAAGAGTAGAATGTATAGATCCAATCAATGGAGGTTGCAGTAGCATCAACGACCAAGGAGATTGGCCAATAGGTATAATCATGTTTTTTATGGTTATTGCTATTCATGTAACATGTTTGGTCATAAAAAAATTGATTGCATATATAATCAATAAAGGAGAAGCACATTGAAAACAAGGTTTAGATCTAGCATGAGCAATAGGATATTTGATCCTCTTTCTTCATAGCTTGGCCATGTGTAGTGTTACACATGTCATAATTGTCTCCATGTGGAAAGAGATTGCATGCCACCCCATTACTCAAGGAAAAAATAGAAAGAGGAGAAAAAACAAAGTGGATATAATAAAATTCCAGTGAAGGAAGAAAAGAGGCAGCCAAAGACCTTGTGAAGAAAGGAGTAACAACTCTTCAAGTAGTGAAGAGCAACCCTTCTTGTAGTCCATGATTATTTCTTGCATATTTATAGATGATTGCAGAGTTCATGATAGGTGCATAAGCTTAGGGGGAGTGTATGGTAGAAATGTGATATTTTGTTGACTACAAGTTGTTACAACAACATATTGTGAGTTTATTTGAGCCTCATGAACATTCACATCCACAAGATTAGCCTGTTTATTGGAGATATATTTCGCTGAGGGGGAGCTATACATGGTATGATATTTGCCTAGATTAGTTGGCATACTCTTTATTGTTTTCATTCTTTTATTTGTAGCTACTTTACATATGTTTTATGAATGAAAGTGGTACATTTTTCAGCCATATATACATGCTTTTGGTCTTCACTAACATTTGGTTAAAAAGGTATACAACCCAATGCATAGATGAGTTCATTACTTCAATCATGCATAAAGGTGATTTGAGACTTGGACCGGCCATGTGTAGGCTATTATATGATGATTATCTTAGCCATATATTTGTTATTGTATCATCATTTTATGTTGGTTGAGATACTGGTCCTTAGTATGATGAGTCATCATGATGATAAGCATGTTTTGGAGGAGTGTCATGGAGTTTATTATAGCTATATGTACGAGAAAATGATGTTGTAACAATCATATTATGTCATGTAATTGAGTCATTGGTCCACAGGATATGATCATAAAATCTATTTATTTATTGATATATCCATGTAAAATGCTCATGACACTATGCACTTGTATTTTATGTATAATTGGGTAATCTAGTCATGAGTCATGATATCATGTAATGGTTAGATATGAAGTCATATGTCGTTGTTATAGCCATGCATGTATAATGTTATATGTTATTCAGTCATGGTCCATATGGTGCTTCTATTTGTGGTAAGGAAGCATTATATGTAGTGGAGGTGATTCATTGCAGGTTGGAGCTGATTTTGGAGATCGTATGTGTTTAAGGGGAGCATCTTATTTTCTCTTGTTTACTTTAGCCATCTATTCTTTCCATCATGGTCCAATTGGGGGTGTTCATGGTGTGCCTCATGCTATGCTTTCTCTATTGGGGTTTCTGGCCTCAAGTTATGAGTAGAGAGGTTGATGATGGCCATTGGTGTTGCTAGTATGTGGTTACTATGGAGAGTGTTGGTTGATGCCAGATGTGCATATATTTTCATATTACTTGATGTTGCTCACAATTTCTATTTTTTTGTTGCTCATTGATTTTTCTTATGGTTACTTGTGCATATTACTACTTCTACTAGAGGTTGCTTGTTTAGACATCTTGCTTTGAATATTGATTGGTTTATTATGTTGCTTGTTACTGATATGAGAGGCATGGATGCTTGATGATGTGAATTACTATTCATCCATGTAGATATTGATTTATTCAGTGTTTATGCTTCAGTTCTTGTTGCCTTATCAGATGGAGTTTACCCTTTTCCATTGATGTCCAAGGGTGAGTCACGGAAGATGATGGTCTAGAGAGTGTGTGTGGTTTCCATAAATTCCACAAGGGGATATTGTTGGCACTATGGTTTTAATGGTTCCATCTAACTGATTTTGGCAGTGGTTTTATGATGACATCTAGCTTATGTTAGAATTAATTTCAACCCTATGCAGTCTAGTTGATGTATTGATGCCCACCTTGTAGTATGGTTACAACTGGTTGTGTTGACATTGAGATGGTTATGTTGGCATTAATGTCAACCTCTTGATGATGTATATTGTTGGCAATATGGTGTTCATGGAGGAGTTTTCTTGTGTTGGCATTGATGTCAACCTTGTGTTATCTTCATAGTGCATTGATGTCAAAATTGTGATGCTTTGTTATGCATTGATTGGAGGCATTGGAGATGTTGCTACAGGAAATGGAGATGTGCTTCATGTTGATGGTGCCCATGTGCTAGTGATGATTATGTTCTTGTTTATGACCTAGTAAAGGAGCCTAATGTAGGAACTAGAGGATGAGTTTTTGCAGTGGTGTGTTTTCTTGATGATGATGGACATAATGGAGATGTACTTCAGGATTTCTCATATGTGTTTCATCTTATGAAGGTGTCAATGGATAGTAGAGGACTTGTTAGTAGTCAACTCAACCCTTGTTTGTTGGCTTCTAGGTCAACTTGGTAGTGGTATTTGGGAGACATGTTTGATCCATTTACAGAAGTGTCACAAGACTTGGAAAAGGTTTGTAGGCATTTAGAGGAGCTGATGAAGGTGACCAAATAGGTGATAGAGGTTCAAATATGAGGTTGTTATTTTTTTCCTTATACTTTGTCGTAACTGCATGGATGCAAGCTTGTGTGTGTGGTTGGAAGGCTCCACTAAAATCTGTTAGTTTTGTGAGTGCGGTTACAATTGAAATATACTAGTTTTATGGATGTGCTTGAGGCTTAGAAAGAATTTTTCTCCACATTCCTTGCGCACATCCAAAGTATTTCAACATGGAATTTCCTTGAAGCTTCTATGCTAATTTAAAAAGGTTGAAATTGGTGTAAAACATCCTCCAGTGGGTGTGAACACTTTTAGTGCAAAAGTAGTGGATATAATGGTTGGATTTTGTCAACTTTGTGCATTTTTTATCCCAGTCCAAAAGTGAAATTCACTCCATATGTTTTACATACTTCATTTTGGATATGAGTGATGGTTGATTAAGTGATTATGTGAGAGAAAAGGTCACAGATAAATAGAAGAATTATTCAAATCTAGTGGAGAGAATATATATAATGTGCATGTGTGCATATGTTAGTTGCATGAGTAGTTCTAAAAACTGAAGTAGTGTCCTGAAGGAGAATATCAATTATGCAGATCAGGTTGATGGTTGAGAAAGAAATTGCATTAGAGAGTCCATTATGTTTACATGCTAGTTATTTTTGTATGTAGGGAATTGTTGTGAATGGAAATGAGGAACGATATTTCATATGTTGTTATAGGGTTTGATGAATTTATTGTTGTAAACTAGTGTTAATGGATGCATTATAGTATTCAATTTATTAGTTGCTAGTTGGTCATATTATTGTAGATTTGATGCATAGATTCCCACCACTATCTTGTTGGTGTTGAGGGCACACAGTTGGTGGTGTTTTTTATTGTGATTTTCAATGAGTCTTTCTATTAGAGTTTGTATTGCAAATTTGAATCGAGTTGAGCATAGAGTCTTGGTATCCAGTGTGAAAACATATGAAACAAGGTTCACATAGAGTATAGGAGTAGTGACTTCATGAGAGTGGAGTAGTGATTCCATAGTATTGGCAACAAGAACAATTTCTCCATCCAATTGGAGTTGGGCGATGATCATTGATCGTGGTGGCTTTCAATGGATG
This sequence comes from Pinus taeda, assembly GCA_000404065.3. Lineage (NCBI taxonomy): Eukaryota > Viridiplantae > Streptophyta > Pinopsida > Pinales > Pinaceae > Pinus > Pinus taeda. The sequence goes on along the minus strand of APFE030912801.1, from coordinate 20,599 downwards.
GTTGTCCATAAATCCATGTGAGAACATAGCCTTCTAAGATGATCAGTAAAATTGAGTCTCTTGGCTAATGGCTTTTGGCCAATATTATATGAGGTTGAGTCTCCTATCTAATGGGAGTTAGAAAATCTATGTAATATACCATTGCTTGACATAATAAAGATTCAGAGCAACAGAACAACAACAAGGGTGGTTTTTCTCATAGAAGATTTTCCACTAGATATATTGTGTCTGATGTGTGATGATGTGTTTGTGCTTTGATGTGTTGCTCATTATTTCTCTCATGTTTTTTTTGTTTTAGTTGTTTACATGGTTACACATCTATATTTTATTCATATGCATTGGATGCTAACATATTGTGAGGTGTTATAATAATATATGTGATTTAGTAGAGAAGTTTAAATTGGTGAAAATTGTTAATAAGACACACTATTGATTTACCCCCCTCTAAGTAGTGCTCAAGGTTTCCAATAGGGAAAATAGATCAAGACTATATGTTGACCTAGTCAACGTTAGTTTAATATAATGTAGGAAGTTGGGTGTTATAAAGTATGGTGGATTCATAATATAAATTAAAAGGTTCTCTCCCCATTTAATTATATTACAATATATAAAGTGTTTGTGGTTGAGGTTATACATTTTTTTTTATGGGTGACGGGTTATGATTATATATAATGGTGATGAAAACAACCCAAACTTGAACCAATAATAATTTTCAAAGAAGGAGATGAAATCAAGTAAAATTTATATCATTAGAAAACTGCCAGAATGGAAAAAGTATTGGAGAAATAAAAAATGAAAATTTATGAAAAACAAAATCACTCAAAGAAAAGTAAACTAAAGCAATAAAAAAATGATATTAGCAAAATTCATATGAAGGGCCCCATAATTTTGAAAAACTTAAGGGAAGCAATTGAGGCCTCGGTACATTCTTATGGATTTATGAACTTCTAGTTTCAAGACCGCCTTTTGCAGACATATTACTAGCAAAAATTTTACGTTTTCTATCTCTCATGGGATATCTTACTATAATGGTGGTGTTATCACTAGAATAATATCTTGTTGTGATGGTGGTCCTAATGTGATCACCCAAAAAGTTTTTGTTAAATTTTGGTCTAAAAGAATTGATCTATGCAGTGATTCTCACAGTCTATGTAAAAAGCCAAATAACATACAATTATTCTAACTACAGTCCCATGGATTTTCATAAATTCACCAGTTTCAAGACCATCTTTTGCATACACATTATTATTAGAATTTTTAAATTTTCTATCCCTCTTTAGGTATCTTGTTGTAATGGTGGTATTATCACTAGAAATATATCTTGTTGTAATGGTGGTGTTGGTATTAACAATAAAAAAAATCATAAAATGTTGGTAAATTTTTTTGATTGGTTTTCTTAAATTTGGTAAGTTTTATTTATTTATTTATTATGTAGTAATAATGTTTTGTTAAATATTTGTATTAACTATTTCTAGGTCGAATAATATGTATTGACCATGTTCTTTGTGCTACAAGTCTAATTCTCGGGACAAATTTGAGCTTTCAAATATGTTGCACAGAGAATATAAATGGAAGAATAGCAATGGAAATTATTTGTAATGTCGAGCTATTCATGGCATGTGTGAAAATATTGAGCATTTTAAAAAACAATTGATTAGGTGATTGTAATTGTACATAATGCTTGGATGATACATCAAAACAGAGTTGGCTTCATTGATGTGCTCATGATCTACTTTGAATAAAAAACCCTAGGTTTTGGAAGTATGCAAATAATTACTTTGGTCTACCTTTGATAACTAATAAATTTTTATTTATTTTCCTCATCAAACCAAGGAAGATATGGCAATAATCCTTATTAGAAAACAACATGTTTTTTAATATGGATAATTGGTTGCAAAATTTTGGTGGCTTATAGAAGTTTTTAATTGTTACTAGGGAAACAATGCTATTATAGGTTTTAGTAGACATAAATCATTCTTGGTATCTGATTCACTTTGATGATGACTTCTTTTGTCTAATATATGCAATGGTGAAGCCTGTTCCAAGTTTAAGTGCGTTTATCTCCTATTATTTAGCAATATTCTCCTATATTTTATCCTATATGTTTTCACATTGATCGGTTGATGATGTTAGTAAACCTATAGTGGTTCAAGCAATGGTTAAAGATGAAGTTTATACATTCCAGTAAATCCAAGAGCTAGGGTGTGAATTTGTTGATATTTTTGAGATTACCAAGTAGAGATAGTTTTCTATAGAAATTTTGTGAGACTTGGAGTACTAGAAAATGGTTTTTTCACTGTCAAGCAAGCTTAAGTCAAATTGCGTTGCAAAACTCAAGGAGAAATTAAAAAAAATTGTTAGTAATCATGAATTGCTAGAACCATTAAACGATTCTCTACCATGTTATTTTTGTTGCAAGTGTAATTCTCAAGACAAAATTAACCTTTTTGATAAGGGATTTTTTTTTTTTTTTAATAAACAAAGATGAGTAAATATTTCATTAAAATCTGCACCCGGATGCAAAAAATACTCAAGAAATTAGTTACATTGGTTCTTTGGAAGAATTTCCTCATAGGAAGGACTAACCCAAGTTACAAAACGACTGTATTTGATACTAATTACTATAGGTGACCAACATACAACTTTTTTTCAAAATTTCCCAAGAAGTAAAAAAAATTACAATACGAGTACATCAAAGAGAAGGAGAATGACAATCATCCAGAGCAGATTTCAAAGGTTTGTTAAGGTCAAGAAATAGGTTTCTAGTGGGATGGTTATAATCATTGTTGTCTACATCTTGATTTTCATTGACCATGAACTGCCACTTCAACTCATCCAACTATTGACGAAGAACATCAATTTTGTCCTCTTAGTAGGCTAAGCTTGCTTTGAGTGTTTGAATCTCATCAAGGAAGAAAATAGAGGTTTCCACTTGCTGATGAAGTTTCCACCTGACATCCATATTGTCAAATTAAAGAGCTTCTAAGTATTGGGGGCATTGTCCACAAATACCATTACCCCTTGCAGTGAAAGCTTTAAATCTCTTGGTAGAAATTATATGATGACAGGGAACAAAGAGCCAAGTGTTTGGAAGGATAGGGAGAAAGTGGCTTGGAGGATCAGTTGTTGGGCGAAAATAAGAACCAGTGGGGAAAATTAATGAATGAAAAATAGTAAATATCAACTAGAGAGAATATATGTAGAGTGTGCCAACACAATACTTCACAATGCCCCAGAAACCCCAACTAGAGAGACCAAAGAATAGAGAATGATTTCCATTGAATAAGAAGAGAAATAGAAATAGACTGGAAGTCAAAGTGACATAAAGTAATGCATATAAGGAAGAGAAATACCTGAGAGTAGGACCTCCCTGCAGAGGAGAACAAACTTGCATGGAAAAGCACCAACGAACGTGAACAAATGAGTTGATGAAATTAACACAGGTTGAGCTAATTCGAGTTGTGCCCACACATAATGGTTGTGAAGAAAATTGAGCCTGGGTTAGGAAAATAATGAATTCACTCTTAAGTACATCAAGTAGGGATGTCGTGAGACCACCACGGTGACGAGCACAATTAGGAAGCCAATTCCTGTGGAGATTCTCAAAGAATTCCATTCGTTTCCGTTGAACATAGCTATACGAAGTATATAATGCTTGGAAAGAGAAACATTATGGTGGAAGGAGCGAATTTGGAGCATTCAATCAAGCCTAAACTCATAAATCCCACATCCAAAGATCATTAGATCACCACTATCATTCATAATGAAACCCATCTCGGATACCATCAAAAATCCTGGTGTAAGGTCAAATCAATACCAAGCATTCCATCATGTCCTAGGTCTTAATGTGTGCGATGTCCTTGGGGGTATTTCCCATTGCATGGGCCGCATCTTCACTACAAGCCACAACACTGTGCATTAAACACCACATTTTTTTATATTAGACACTAAGGTTTAGATCGAAATATGGATTAGTAAAGCTTACAGAGGGGCTCCCAATCATATTCATTATAACCAAAGTTGGGGGGAGAATCATGGATTGTTTTTCCATCCTAAGGAACCATTACTTTCAGTATATCCCACTTTTAGAAGGGAAGAAATATTTTCCTCTCTATCTGCTTCCAAATTTTAGCATTTGAGGACATGAAAGAAGGACTTGAGGGGGAAGGGATCAAAAGAAAAATTGACTCTTTGAAGGAGAAGCTTGAGAAGATTATTTTTTGGGAAGGAGCCTTTGCACAAGTACTTTATCGTGAGGAGGGAGTCCCCAAGGAGTATGATCTGAGAGATATCCATGTATTTCACCAAGCTTAATCCAAGCAAGAGGCCATACATTTTAGCTTGATTATTGGTCCTCTTCCTAAGCCTCCAGGAGTACTTAATTGATGTTTTTCCATTGAGGTTAAAGAGAACTGTTCCCCTCACTCCACCCCTAGATTTTTTTTTTAGATGCTCCATCAAATTGAAGAATCCAACATTTTTTCTCCTTTTTCCATTTCTCCAGATCATCATATGAGAGACGGAGATTCCAGGTCTTTTCTATTAGGTGAGAGTTAAGAGTAGAGAAGGGAAGATTATTCAAAGGCCCATCCATTACTGATCATAATGATCTAAGAGAGGATCTAGGGTGTTTGTTTATGTTTTTTTGAATTCTGCACAAAAAGGGAGAACCTTCTGGGTGATTATCTATGGCGATAGACTAATATTTTTGAATATTATGCTATTCCAAGATAGCAACCCTTTCAAGAAAATGTATTTGGGGAGAGAGATCCATATCCACTTAAGGATGGGTTTCCCATAAAGTGAGCCTAGAGAATGTTTGTGCCAAGATGAGATAAAGGCTAGGAGGTCATGAGGTCACCTATAGTGGGAGAACAAAGGGCCAAGGGTTGTGATCCAAACTTGTCTAATATAAGGGCATGAAAGGAAGAGATGGGCTACCATGGTCACTATATATATATAATATATATATATATTATTATATATATTCAGAGAGAGAGAGAGAGAAGAGAAGAGAGAGAGAGAGAGAGAGAGAGAGAGAGAGAGAGAGAGATGGTGTCACATGGAATCCATGTGTGCAGGTGGTAGCCATAAGAAAGGGTCCAAGGTGGTGGGAGTAGATAGGCTAGTAAACGTTTGTAAGTAGTTTGTGGAGGCATAGAAGGTGGTTTTCTAAATGTGAGTTTTGGCTCCACTATTGCTATTAGAGTGATGCATATCCCGTAGGTAGTAACAAAACTGTAGGAGAAAACAATTGATTAACTTATTGATAGGTTTATGTTCTACAACTAATCTCAATTATTGATATTGATCTAGTGTGAGGAAGATGTGTGTTGGAGATGGATGGTTAGAGATGTGACTCCCCCCTCCCATCACAAATATCAAAGAGATCATGTCAAGTGGTGGACAAAGACAGTGAGATACATGTGGCCCATAATAATTGGGAGAAAGGTAAGGGGGGCCAAAAATATATTAGATGGAAGGTTAGGAGGAAAAGGGGATGAGGTGGTAGACATATAGGAGGCCTTACCACATTAACATCTACCTGTCATGCCATGTCAACAAGGATATCGCATAAAAATAAATTAAAACAAGAACAAGTTTGGAGCCAAAATCTTATTTTGGCCATAATAGAAGTAGTGGAAAACTTAGAATCAAGTGAAATTTGAGGTGTAAGTTCATGATAATGATGACTGTAACTAATTCAACTCTAGAATTCTAGAAAGCTGTAAAATTTGGATAGTAAGTAAGAGGAGAAGACATGAAGAAAACCATTGGAACATTTGGCCAGATTCTAAAGATTTTTCAGTGGAGATGTAGAAACACATGAAAATTCACTATACTTTTTGGCATTATTTGAAATATTCAATGGAGGAAAAATCACCAAAGATTAAAAATCTAGAAAAAAATTTCCTAGTCAACATTTGATGTTCTTAATATCTAAATGGTTTTGTGATACCAAGTCTTTTCTACTTTTTCTCCATTTGAAAGATGACAAATTTTGACAAAAAAAAGAAGTTTGGATTAGGTGTAAAAAGGAGAAAGTTGATCATTCCAGATGAATGTAAAAATTTAATGGACATGAAATCAATAATCTAAAACTTGCTAATTACTCATAAGTATAAATATTATCTCTACTTGATGCATTCTCACAATATTTTGTTTTGGAGATAGAAGAAATTTGTCTCCCACTATAATTGTACTAGTGAGAAAAATGCAAAACAAACAAAACAAAACAAAAATGAACATTTAAAGAGCTATAAGTTTCAGCTTGAAACTTATATGGGACCATGCATACATATAGTTATAGGAATGATAATTCTAAGGGAAATATGTAAAAAGGCTTAGATTTTGGATAATGTTTTCAAATTCTTCAATAATTAGAAGAAAATACTTATAATTTTAATGGATAAAAAAATTGACTATATATTTTTCAAAACATTTCTATATATATTTAGTATATATAAGTGAAAATTTGGCTTATATCCAAACTAAAGCCAGCAATTCAAAATATTACTCAATTTAGTAAGCCCAAATAAATATCTTTATTCTATCAAACGTTTTTTAAAATACTCATCCTGCAGAAATGAACATTACATTCATCAATGCAATTTGATTATGGAAAACTTAACATAACTTTTTCGAAAGAATTTAATATTTTTTGAACCATGTGCTAGAAGATATTCAAACCCTGTAAATAGAGGTTTTCTAAATCTTTGGCCTACATGTCGTGGCAGGGACTACTGCAACGCCAGTTGCCCTTGTTTTATTTGAATTGAACGGGATAGAGTGGGAGCTTTTTATTTGAATTGAACGGAATTGAACGGGATACAGTGGGAGCTTTTTATTTGAATTGAACGGGATACAGTGGGAGCTTCGTGTCGGGGTAAAACAGTCCGAAATTTTGCTCTTTAATATCTCCAGGCTTTTGATCTTCGTTAAACATGGTGAAGACGAATGACTCAATGCTTTTGCCTGGCCTCTTGGGCGTTCCCGTGGCAGACAGCACATGTCGGATGAAATTGTTATTGTAAGTCCGTGCATTGCTTACTGTCGCAACATTGTCACCGCTAGATGGCCAACCACTTTCAGTGATAACGATGGGAATGTTAAGTTGGCCTATGGCTTCCATGGCTGAAATTAGGGCGTCCACTATTGCATCAAACAGATTGTGATAAACCAGATTTCCATCCACAACAGGCTTTGTGGGTCTGAACAAAACGTAGTCTATGGAAACATTATTAGTGCTGGATTTGTAAGGGTAGATATCGGCCATGAAAGGTGAGCCTGTGGTTCTCAGGAATTCTAGAATTGAATACATAGTTTGGGCGATTTTCGGCCAGAATTCAGCGGCAGAGGGAGGACTTGAATGTACGAGTAAAGAACCTGCGTCCCACGTTGTAGAAACCTTGATTTGGTTCTGCAAATTGGCGGCGTCAATGGCGGCATGAAGATTGCGCATGGCGGGTAAGAGAAACGGAGCGTTCTGATCATCGGTGGCAAGAATCTCGTGGCCTACCGAAATGTATTTGATATTCGCTGCGGGATAGTGTGGCTTGATGTTGGTGTTGAACCATTGGGTTGCCGCGTCTTGGCTGCTGGCGAGCGTCTGGATATCCTGGTTGAGGACTCCCACCATTATTTCCACGCCAGAGTTTTCAAACGCACTGAGAACGGCGGAATCCGCGTCATACATCCTCATTTTTCCAATGCCGTATTGTTTATACATGCCTGCTACTTCCTTTGGCGAAGGTAAATTATCAGCTACTCTGCCATAGCAAACTCCAATCGACTGGGCATCTGAAAAGCAAAAACACTGCTGCTGTGAAACAAATTGAAAAAACGAGACATATCGAGGCATATGCATATATCATCTGAAATAATAAGATCTAGATGAATAATAACTACAGATATATTGATTGATCACCAGTAAAAGTTGATTGCAAGAAAATTGCCATGCAAGCAATGGTATAAAGAACAGTGCGAGAAGCCATCGTTGGCTTTTTTTTTTTGCAATTGGAAACCAAGGAACTAACTGATTTTCAATATCAACCGGGACACACATCTATATATAAACCCTGAGATATTTTCTCGCGCTCCACTTTCATGGTTAAAAATAATAAAAATATTATAGGTTCTAATAATATTTAGGAAGAAAAAGTAATAAAAATAATAGGTTACCATTTTTAAAGTAATAAAAATAATATGGTAAATTAGGTATGTAATGTCTTATTGATTTCTGGAATAGGATTATGTAATTAACAAAGAGGTTTGTTCTCGATTATGGATGAGTAATTATCTTGAAAGGTTAGATTGATAAAAAAAATATTACAAAGTTGTATTTGAGTGTTATTTCTTAAATCTCCAACATCAATATATATTTATATTTAGTTAAACATTTTGACTAAGTCAAATTATACAAAAATAAAAATATAAAATGAAAAATGAAATAATATAAATTAACAAATTAATAATTATAATTATTAATATAATTTTCATTGAATAAAATTACAAATAATAATAAAAATAAAAATTAATTTAAAAATAATAATAATAGTGTATTTTTTTCGTTTGTGGTAGACACTCATCGTCACTAGGTAGCGAGGCATGGTCAATGCGGTCATTGGGTGGCCGCTACCCACAAGCACTAGGTGGCAACCACATTCTGCTACCCGCAAGCACTAGGTGGCAACCACATTGGCAGTCACTAGGTGGCGGGGCGTGGTCAATGCAGTCATACCGTGGCCACTACTCGCAGTCACTAGGTGGCTGCTATGTCCACAGAAATATTTGAACTTGATCAAGGGTATCAAGCTAATTCCATGGAAATATCTGAGCTTGATCAAGGGTATCAAGCCCCGTGGTCAATAGCTAGGCCTAACTCTAAGGGCTTCTGGAAGAATTAACTTTGTGACCTCTTTGTAACCTGTGAGAGGCACTTATTTGACCAGTTGAAGTAACCCTTGGGACTTATAATAATTGTGTATTTATAATTAATTATAATTGTGTTACTCTCCACTTAATGAGGCAGTTGTCTATAATGCGACTTTTTGAAAGCCTTTCCGATGGGTTTTTCCCGTCAAAATCCGGCAGCAATTTATTGGAATCTCAAGTTTGATAGCTAGTTTCTGCACAATCAAAGAGTCCCAGGGGTTTTTCAGGGTGCTAAATCAAAATATGCAGTTAAAAAACCATTTTAATTGCAAAAAATCAAGATTTAACCTCAATTTCTTCCACCGGTCACCAAAATCTCCAAAAAGTCGCATTATAGACAACTCCCTTAATAAGATAGACATGTTGTAATCTAGTTTAACATTTAGATTTGGTCAAATTAAATAAAAATAAAATAATTAATTATTATAATTATCAATAAAACATGGTGACTTAAAAATAAATAAAGCAACCTAGATCCATCTTAAATATTTTTTAGAGTGAAAAAAGATTTGATGTTGTGAATCGAGAGTTAAATAGATCTAAGCTTGTTAAAAATTAAAGTAGTTTAGATTCATCTTGACTGTAAATCTATTAAGAGATCCATCTTGAATTTAGATCTACTAAATGCCTAGATCAATCAAATCTTTTGAGGTGCAAACCTCTTTTAAAGTGAAAATAAATTTGTTGCAAACCTCTTCTAAAGTAAAAATAGATTTTGGTTCCTCTCTTCGCTTTTTAGATTTAAAATTAAAATGGATCTAGATTGGTTACTAGTATAACTCATTTTTTGCGTTGCAACATATTTGATGTGATTTTTTGTTGTAAAGTAATTTTTGAAAAATTATTAATAACAAAAATTATTTAATATTATTAGAAAACTATTTTAGTAATTATTTTAAATAAATTATTTTGTCAAATACACATCATTTAAAGTATTTTAAGATCAATTACATAAATTATTAAATGTTTTGGAAAACTTATATTATTTTTTTAATAAGAAAATTTCTTATTCTCTAATGAAAAACAATCTTATTCCACCCATAAATGCTCACCAATAAGGAGGTGTGCACTTTCTTTAATACTTCAGATGACATTGGAAAGCAAACAGAAACTTTTGGCAATAGTTTGATTTGCAGTGTTCATTAAATTACCAAAATACTTATTTACAGCTTTCAGGTTCACATGTTTGCGGATTTTGCTTTCTGCATATTTAAAAGTTGTTACACTTTCTCGTTAATATGTTGTTATACTTTTCCCCAGATTCACATGTTTGCTGGATTTTGCTTGCTGCATCTTTAAACTTTGTTGTGCTTTTCCTCAGTTCACATGTTTGCAGGATTTTGCTTGCGACATATTCGAAATTTGTTGCACTTTCTCGTTAATTTGTTGTTATATACTTTTTCCTCTATTTGATTGACTTATCGCTTTCTGAGGGTCTAAATTCTCGAGATGGCGTGATCACCACCAGGCTGAAAAGCATGAGTCATAGGAAGATTTTAATTTTATTTTATTCACAATTTGGAATGGTAAGAAAATAAAGGGGTATTTGGTATTGTTTATTAATGAAAAATGGGAACTTATGGTTTAGTTCTATTCGCATTTCAAAACTTTTTAGTAATAATAAAATGTGTTTCGCAAACATATTTTGGTACGGTGTTTTATTTTTGCAAATTCATTGAATGGAGATGGACTATATTATGGATTTGATTACGAGTTGTTGTTAGTGTTATTTTTTGGAAGTTTTTTTGGTGGGTTTTTTTGGTTTAATTTCTCTAAAATTTGGCAAGAATTTATTGAAATCACAATCTTGATGGATGAAGATGGACTATATTATGGATCTGATTTGGAAGTTTTTTTGGTGGGTTTTTTTGGTTTAATTTCTCTAAAATTTGGCAAGAATTTATTGAAATCACAATCTTGATGGATGAAGATGGACTATATTATGGATTTGATTACGAGTTGTTGTTACTGCGATTTTTTGGAAGTTTTTTTGGTGGGCTTTTTTTGTTTAATTTCTCTAAAATTTGGCAAGAATTTATTGAAATCACAATCTTGATGGATAACCCCTGCACAATCGAAGTGCCTTAGGAGTTTTTCACGGTGTTGAATCCATATATACAGTGAAAAAACTAATTTAGATAACACAAATCAAAATTTCAACTAGTTTAAATAACACAAATCAAGATTTCACTTCAATTTTTCCGGCACACACTAAAGTTCAAAAAATCGCACTAAAAACAACTCCAATCAGATTATTAAAAAAAAAATGAAAATAATTTGTTAAAAATAATATTTATTATTATAATTTAAATAATAATTATTAAAATAATATATTTTATCTCTCATATATATATATATATATATATATATATATATATATATATTATACATTCTCCAACTTCTCATATATCTAGATCTTTTAAGATCAATGAAATCAACATATTAGTTGAAGAAATTTGAATGGGATGAACCTATTAGTCGAGGGAATTTAAATTCATAATTATTTTTTTATAAAATTATATGATTTAAAGTTAAATATTGATGATGTATTTTTTTTTTTTCTTAGTGGTTCACGAACATCCGTGGTCAGGGGGTGCAGGCTACATCCACATCCGTGGTCAAGGGGTACAGGCGGTGCAGGCTACGTTCACGTAAATCTCTAAGGCTGATCTCTAGGATCAAACTCCTCGGCCATCATAGACCTGGCCCCAAGGGCTTTGCGTAGAATCGACCCTGTGATCTCTCGTTTTGGACTTGACCAGTTGGGCTAACCCTTGGGGCTATATTGATGATGTATTATTTAATGTATTAAAAATTTAATAGAAGTAAATTATATTTTTAGAAATCAATTAATTTTTATTGTGATGTAGTATAGCCATGGTTAATTAATTAATTAAAGGTTGTGTTTTCATAATAAAAGTTTTTAATAGGGTATAAGTATTTGTTAATAATAAATACAAGTGTGCCATGATGTTTCACAATTTCGTATATATATTATTATTAATATTTTAATATTAAATAATTCATATTTTCTTATTGTGAATACTTCTATCTCTAGCATTATTCACAATATTTACAATAAAAGTTATGATATTATTGGTAATATTTTAATAATAAATCATCTATATCTTTGTATTTTGAATATCATTAGTCAATTGAGTAAAGGTATTTTTCTACACTCTCAATTTCTTCCGTGTTAAATATTTTGCTAATTAATTGATTAAAGGTTGTGCTCTCATAGTGAAAACACTATGCACAATGAAAATTTGTTTATGATTATCATTTTGTAATTAGGCATATGTGTGGGACTCTCGAGGAAGTTCATTGTGTAGAGGAAGCTTTCAGTCTTTCATTGTGCATACCTCACAATTCATACACACTCACACTCATAAACAAGTTTTTCAATCATAAAATTTACAAAAAAAAATTGTTTATGTCAACAACTATAAACAATGTTGGTCCCCACCACCATGTTATTAGCTTGATTTAGGAGGAAGTGTGGAGAATCAAATATTTATGAACTAAAGACTATGCTAATTAATTGATTAAAGGTTGTGCTCTTATAATGAAATCTCTTCGCATAGCAAAAGATTTCCGCACAAAGCTCTCTACACAATGAAAGCTCTCCCCACAAACATTTGTTAAATGGCTAGTTACGCCGTAAGGCGTTCCCTCTGAGATCAACTATCCTAAATGCCTCCGTGTCATAATTTGTACCGTTAGATATTTTGTTAGACGATTGAATTAAGATGATCCGTTGATTTGAATATCATGACGGTTGCATACAAACTACTTTCGTTGGGGATTCAAACGTGTTTATTTGCCGTGCGTTTCGCAGGATAGCTAATCGGTTGATCTCCCACAATCTTGATGCTCTCATATGTCGTAAAGCCCCGGTGATGAATGAAGAGCCAACAACAGTTTTCTTTGATGACTCAAAATTCACATCAGTGTTCATGGAAATGGTAATCTGTGTTCGTTAACCCTGGAAATGACCCTGGAAAAGCAGAATATCAGTTCATTCAGAGAGGAGATGTGGTCTGAAATTTGTTCGTTGAAGTGGAATTGGTCTGCAGTGATTATTTAGGAATGTGGGTCTCCCTGCATTCAATTAGAGCTAGCTTCGAGCTTTGAGGTTCTGCAGAAGCTAAAACAATGATGATGTCTTTTCCATGTGTATCTTCATCAGGGCTGTCTACTACACATGCCTTTCCCATAAATTCAAAGCTGTGTGATTATCATTACCAGAAACTGTCTCGCTATATTGTTGGAAATGCGTCAACTGGGGTTCTCATGTTACAGCCACGAATTCGCTCTGAATCCTCTTCCGTTCCAGTTGCAAATTCCTCATCAATGGCTCCCGATTTCGATCAAGTTCCCATGGAAAATGATAGCACAAAGGCCAACGATTGGAAATCCAAGGGTACCCCTCAATTGCAGCGCTGGTCGAGGGTTCGGAATATCCGCTCTGGTAGGCGGTTGGACCTCCCAGTCCAAGAAAAGGTAGAAACATCATCTTCAATGTCCACTACTACAACTACTAATAATAATTTCACCAGTAATGGCGTGCTCTCTATTCCTAATAGAATTGATGACTATGAAGGGAGCGACGACGAAGACGAAAGATACTCGCCCTCTGGAAAGGCGATTTACATGGTCTCTGATGGCACTGGATGGACAGCAGAGCACTCTGTCCATGCTGCATTGGGTCAATTTGAGACCTGTTTAGTTGACAAAGGCTGTGGTGTAAATACCCATTTATTCTCGGGGGTTAGTATTCAATTTCTTTCTTTCTTCTTTGGTCTGTTGTCTATGCTTTCTTTTGCAAGTTCAGCGACAAATGCATGGGCATTTTAGGGATTCTTGCAGTTGTTTATGTTAATGTTAGCGCCTGGTCACATGATGGGAAATGCTGGAAATTACTAAAAGGTAGTTTATTTGATTTGACCTGGTAGAAGGAGAGAAATCTAACCCCGTGAGATCGCATAATGGGAAATTCTGCAAATTACTAAGCCCTTATTTATTTGATTTGACCTGGTAGCAGGAGATAAAACTTACCCATGTGAGGTTGCATGATGGGAATTTCTGCAAATTACTAAGTCTTTATTTAATTGATTTGACCTGGTAGGAGAGAAATGTGACATTATTCCTTTGGTTCTCTGTGAATAAATGTATGTGGATAAGCAGATTGATGAGGTTGAGTTGCACCCTCAGGAGTTCCTCGAGGTAGTCCAGCCCGAAGCACATCCCTCTCAAAACGTTATTTCAAAAGAATTGAGGCAATAGAATTCACAATTAAACAGGACGACGGAGCCCTGCCTCACAATCTTCATAAATCAGACTTGGTATTAGTTGGTGTCTCACGTACAAGCAAGACTCCACTTTCAATTTACTTATCTCAAAAGGGGTACAAGGTTGCAAATGTGCCACTTGTTCTTGGAGTTGGTCCTCCAAAAGAATTGTTTGAAATTGATCAAGACAAAATCTATGGTCTGATCATCAGTCCTGCCATTTTGCAATCAATACGGTTGGTGAGGGCCAAAACTCTTGGTTTACACTATTCCAAGAGAAACTACTCAGAAATGGATCATATTCGTCGGGAACTAGACTATGGCAACAAGCTCTTTGCCCAGAATCCACGATGGCCTGTTATTGGTAAGTTTCAGACTTCCATGGTGATTATACCACCAGTTTTTCTTTTACCTTTTTCTTTGAGTAGACTTATTTCCTGCCTTTATTGTAATTATTTACAGTGGTTGAATGCTTTGAATTCCAATTATCCTTTAGCTCTTCATGTTTTAACTTGACCTCTGGAGTCTGTTGTAAAGCTTTAATTCCTTCACTTGCTCAAAAATACACCTATTTAGTTTATTGAGATGTATTATTATGTGATTGCAGATGTTACTGGAAAAGCTATCGAAGAAACCGCTGCAGTTATTGTACGCATTTATCATGAGAGGAGAGAAAAGTATGCAATGCCTCGAATCTCAAAACCATATTAGATGTCCTTATCCTATAAGCGGTCTATATTTTTTTTCTGCATAATCGATTCTCTTGATATCTTGAAAGTAGTCCTCGGATCCTAACGCATAACATAGTGGCCCCTAAAAATAAATGGCATAAAATCTTCCATCTTCGTAATGGAGATACCATGCATGGGCAAGACTGATTTTTACAAATCCTATATCGTCTCTGATGCACCATAAGGAGATACTTGTAGTATGTAATATTATAAAACCGTTGAATCATGAATGCAAACAACTTAACCAAGAAGCTGCCATTATATTCGTGTCAAGAGAAGAGTCAAGGATCTATATTCTCTTGCAATCCCAAGTTCCACAAATCTATCCTCATTTAATGATATTGTATTAATGCATAAGTGAGGTCAGAGGGAAATTAATGGCGGGTATTAATCTGGGTTTGAGGTTGTAAGAACTATGATCTGAATTATGGATTATGATGATGCTTTACTGGGCATATGAATTGGTAGGATCAGTGTTGAGCACGGTTATAAGGCTTCCTAACAAAACGGACCTTGGGAGGAGGACCACAGCTTGCAGATCTCATTTATAGTTTGCCTGCAGAGTATGCTTAAAACCTAGAAAGCAACGTTAGGCTTTTATATTCACATAGAGTAGGATGCATTTTGTAGATGGGAGGGAAGGTTTATATTCACATCTTTCCTTTGTCTTCTCTCTTCCAGCATCAGCACAACGTTTGATAGGGGTTGATACTGGTTAATTTGCTTATCAAATGGAAAAGTACAATGCCTTGAACCCAAACAGTTTATTGAAATGATTGTAACAGGCGATAATATTTGCCATGGCCTAAGCTACATCCTTGGATACTTCAACTTTGATTTGCAGGGTAACTGTAATTAGAGTATTGTTAGGAGTTTTATTGTCTAACCTGTCCTATAGAATAACCATAGTTAGGTTAAGTGCCATTTGTTAGGGTCCTAACTTCTCTAACCCCTATGTAGGTAGAATAATATATTGTTATGTAGAGAAGATCAACATTAATAACTATGGCTTGTAGTTATGTGAACACAACTATTGTAAAAGGACTTACTAGAAGGTTTCACCTATTAGAAAGTTCTTTCTCTAGAATGTTATTAGTGGATAGGAATTAGTATATGAGGAGATTGAAGCACTGTAAAAGATGTAAAAGATGTAAAAGATGTCTTGGAGAATTATTGTAATTGAGGTTGGCCCCTCTAAGAGGCTAGTGAACAATGTGCTTTTAATAATAAACACATCCTATTTAGGCTCATGTTAGCATTGTGCTTACTATTCTGATTAATTTCTGCAAAATATCTGAATGTTATTTGCATTTTTGCTCTGGGTATCTCTATTGGGTATATGACAAGTGATGTAAGAGCACTTTCTTTGACCATTTTTTAAGCTTTTTATTTTCTATTTTCTTTTTTATTATAATTATTATTTTTTTGGCTAGAGATGTGTTCCGGCATCTATTAAGAGTCATAATTAACTATTGTTAAACGGGTGAAACTACAGTTATGGAAGAATACATGCAGGAACTACACATGGTTTCACTTGGTTGGAAACCTATGTAACCCCTTCTGGCACACCTAGTAGTAACACATTAGTCAAGACGTCTACACGAAATTTACTTCCACATACTCTTCAGGATCTTTAGAGGGCAGAAGGTGTTGATTAAGCGCCAGGAGTGGAAGTCACCCATAGTAATTGGATTCAAGAGCAGTAGACTTTACAAGTTGCAAACGTATACTCCAAAATATAGCAGGGATCCAAGAGATCAGGGAGAGCTTCAACATAGGATGATGGGCCATATCCGTCACAGGGCACTTAAATTGCTTCTAGAGATAGAGATTAAATTAACGATAGAGAACAATAATATGAAAACTAGTTATACTTTTCAAAATTGAATAATTAAATTAAACAATAAAAAATAATAATTATGCTTTTGCTTAAATGTAAAAACTAATTCATATTTTTTTAAATTCAATAATTAAATTAATATTAGGTAAAAAAATGCTAATTATACAACCTTGTTCAAAATAATATACACTTTACCATAGTTATTAATATATATGAGTTAGTTGTGACCGCTTAAATTGATGTAGTTCACATATGAATGAATCATGTAGTTCACATATGAATGAAAGGATGAGACGATCATAATAAGGATTTAGATTTATTAATTAATTTGCGAACTTTGTAGAATTGTATGACACTTCTATACTTATGTTTTTAATAGATATCGATTTATTAGTTTTTAGGCTAAGTTTGTCAAAAATGCATGTCACCTCTCAACTTATCCATTTATAGATATAATGATATAGATTGTTACATTACTTTTATTTTGATCATTGTCTTATTCGTGCGGTGTTTCTTTTCTTTTGAAACTAACCTTATGAAATGTAAATGTGATGCCAATAATCAAAGGGATCTTAATAAAAAATTTAATATTCCAAGAAGAGGAGGTAGTAGTAGATTCTAATAAATTAGCAATGCAACAACATAAATGTTTGCAACAAATTTAGAGAGATCCACCTTGTTGAATAATGCACACACTACATGGATAATGGATTTCAGCAGAGATCCATCTTGTTGAATAATGCACACACTACATGGATAATGGATTTTCACACTTTATGCCTTTACGGCGTTTCCTTTGCAACATCTGGTGCAAATGCTAGTATAGTGAGGGGAAAATGCATAGCAAAAGATTTCCGCACAAAGCTCTCTACACAATGAAAGCTCTCCCCACAAACATTTGTTAAATGGCTAGTATAGTGAGGGAAAAATGCTATTTGCAGTGATACAAGTGTGTCATGATATTGTGCACTTTTGTATGCATTTTCTTTCCACATAGTTCTTCAACATTATTATTAATTATATATTATTGGTAATATTTTAATTCTAGATAATACTAATTAATTTACTAAGCGTTGTGTTGAGTGCGAAAAAATAATCATAAAATGTAATCTCTCCGAAAATAATGATCCCTATATTTTAATTGGGCGAAGTAAGAAAGCAGAATAAAAATTTTTATTGTAGAAAGCGGAATCTATGTAGACCCATAGGCAACATAAATCAAGGCTATTAGATTTGTTTCTTTTTCTTTTCTAAAATAATTATTAGTATAAATATTGATGCCCAACCAAAGCCAAATATCCCACTCTAGGCTTTCGTATTTGTGTGTAATTTAGCAGCTAAAAAATGGAATATATTTTAAAATTAATTTTCCCTCTGCACCCCGTTCTCTTGCACATTCGGTGTCCTCTGCACAATAAAATATTAGCACAAGAAAACATAATAATACTAATTCGAAATATGTTTATAGTTAAATTAACTATGTGTCCAAAGTATAAATTTCCCTATGCAATCCTTTTTTTTAGCATACCTCATCCTTTGCACATCCTTTAGATAATGAGCATTTACATTGTTCGAAGTTTCCATTATTGCCTCCAATTCTCTTGATTGTTTGATACCTGTGTATCAAACCGACATTAATGGCAAAGAAAACGGATTAAAATCAAGGAACCTTAGATTGATGGTATATTTAGATTACTGGAAGCAACTTTGCAAGCATAGAGTCAGGGATTAGAGCCATAATTCGCCATTTATTAGTAGGTGTGGCACAAGTTGAAGTTTATAGAGGGAGATTTTGGAGTTGCAGAGCAAGAGCTCAATATTTATTTAGTTAAAATGGTTGATGCTCTAGAATTTCTCATTGATTTGGTCTCAAAGCATGCTGAGATGACTATCTGAAGCACAAGTCCATTTCTAGCTTTTAAATCAGAAAATGGCAATATTGGAGTTGATGCTGGAGCAACTGCAATTGGAAAATGAAATGTTGAGTTTTTGTGTGGATAATTTGGCCTAGTTAGAGGATGTCAATGTTGAGGAGGATGATAATATAGTAGATGAAGATATCATGGTGCAACATGGGATTTTAACCCAACATGAGGAGAGTAGCTTTGACTTCACCATTAACGAGGATTACCCTCCTTCTTAGCTTGAGCCAAAAGTTAATGAGGCTCAGGTCCCTTTTGTTATGGAGGATATGTAGTAATCCAGATAGCTATTAGTTTTTTTTGGTTATGTTATGAAAATATAGTGTGTTTATAGGTGTGTTTTGGAGACTATATGGAGCAAATCAATTTAAAATAGTTTCTGTAGTTCAGTTTTAAACTAATCCAGTTGTGAATTGTGTCAATCATTCTTCTAGTTTTTGGACATTAGAAGAAGAAATTTTGGTTGTTGATATACAAGGTTGTTTCCTTTCAACTTAGTTCCTCATCGAATTTGAAAATAACAAAATTATTTTCCATGCATGGCATTTATTTGTATCACTTTATTTAATTAGTTGGCTATACCCTAGGTCAAAGTAAATCATTGCTGATTTAGGTATTGATTTTTTTCAATAACTTAATTTCAAAATATTTCTGTATTTACATATTTTTCTATTTCACTTTTCAATTAATGTAAGAATTTATTCAAAAAATTGATATTATATAATGATTATTTCTTTTTAGCAAACATGCATAAACATTTTTCCACAACCATTTTCTGTTATAGTAGAGTAAAGCAATGTGTGAAAAGCAATATGTGCGACACAATCTTCATTCATATGTTTTTACACTTTCCTATAAGTTATCCATTTGCACATAGCAACATTCTAGAGTAAGAATTATTGAATATTAAAAAGTTAATTAAGGCTAATAATGAATTTTTTATGGATAAGCATTTCATATAATAAAAAATTTGACTATACCTCAACACTTCACAATAATGACAAATTGCAGAAATGTCATCATTCTCGAATAACCAAAAAATAAGAGCCTTACATAAACAAGCATGGCATTAAATAATTAATTAGAGAGAGAGATAGGGTCAGTGATACTGTTATGACTAAGATTGCTAGTGCTTTGTCCAATGATACCAAAGCTCAAAGGATTTCCAAATATGCAGACATAGCTTTGAAATAGTGTGTTGTGTGCAGAGAAAGTGTATTTGTGGAAATAAGAGAATATGGGGAAGCACTTCACATAATAAAAACTTCTACTCTGCATCTGCACTTAGCAATAATGACAAATTGCACTCCCAATCAAAGTTGCATCAATAGTTCTATCATTAATAAAAATATTAGTAGACGATAACTAGAATACATGTAATAAGAAAAAGTCCATAATCCATGCAATTTGAATAAATAATAATAGATGTTGTATTATATTCAATTTGGTTTTGTTTAGGCATCATTATATATTCTACCTATGTAATTTTGACTAAACATATTCGTGACAAAAACAATATGCAAATTTGGTTTTGTCTAGGCATCATTATATATTCTACCTATATGATTTTGACTAAACATATTCGTGACAAAAACAATATGCAAATAGAAGTGTACGAAAGAGATTTGTGTATTATTTCAATTTTTTATGTGCACACGAATTCACTGAATACATACTGAAAATATTATTTTATAATATTCATAGATACGATTTTATTGTTACAAGAGTAAATGTTATTGACCATTTCAATGATAAAGTAATGGTCTCTAGTTTAGTTATAAATATATATTAATAGTATTGTAATGTTAAATGTGAATACATTTGTAGCATAATTAATATCTGCATTTTCTTTGTGCACGATTTTTATACATAATAATTATT
>APFE030912795.1:0-14987 GCA_000404065.3 Pinus taeda | reverse complement strand
GGTGGACCCCAAAAAGATCCAAGCAATGTAGGAATGGCCTCAACCTAAGACCTTGAAGAGCTTGCGAGGATTTTTGGTTCTCACAGGCTATTATCGTAAATTTGTCCGCAACTATGGTCGCATAGCAAAGCCCCTCACCCAACTCCTAACGAAAAATTCATTCTTCCGGAATGAGGAAGCACAACAGGCCTTTACAGCTCTAAAAAATCCCATGTGTTCCACTCCAGTTTTAGCACTACCTGACTTCACCAAATCTTTTGTCATTGAATGTGATGCTTCGGGTATAGGTATATGGGGCGGTCTTAATGCAGGAAGGGTGACCGTTGGCCTTCACAAGCCAACAACTCAGTGGGAGGAATCTGGGCCAATCTACCTACGAGAAGGAAATGATGGCCATCTTACATCCAGTCAACACCTGGTAACCTTACTTATTGGGGCGATGTTTCCAAATCCGCACAGATCATCACAGTCTTAAATATTTTTTGGAGCAATGCCTATCCTCCACATAACAGAATAAATGGTTAGCCAAAATGTTGGGATATGATTATGAGATCATTTACAAGAAAGGGAAAGACAATAGTGTAGCAGATGCATTATCTCACCAATTTGAGGAGGAAAGTACGCTGCTAGCAATTTCCCTCCCCATTCCAGAATGGATTGAAGAAGCTCGCAGGGAATGGTTTTCACACCCCGGGCTCTCCCAACTCATTTCTCAAGTACAGGCAGATCCAAATTCCACCAAGGGCTACTCGTGGCAGGATGATATTCTTCGCTACAAGGACAGAGTCGTAATATCACCAACATCCACCCTTAAAAGTCGCATTTTGGCAGAATTGCACTCATCTCCCATTGCACGACATTCGGCCTTTTAGAAGACGTATGCTCGCACCAGAAGATCATTTTTTTGGACAGGGATGAAAAATGACATCCTTACCTTCATCGCAAAATGTGATGTCTGCCAACGCCACAAAGGGGAAATAGTCAACACACCAGGCACATTACAACCATTGCCCATTCTGACATCAATTTGGACGGAGGTTTCTATGGATTTCATTACAGGTCTTCCAAAGTCAAGGAACAAGTCAGTCATCATGGTGGTTGTGGACCGATTGTCGAAGTATGTTCATTTCTGCACTCTACCACACTCGTTTACACCAACTTTGGTTGCTCAATCTTTCATGGACCAAATCTTCAAATTGCATGGCATGCCCACTTCTATTGTGTCCGACCGCGACCCGATCTTTAGCAACAATTTTTGGCAGGAACTCTTCAGAATACAAGGCACTCAACTAAAACTCAGTACTTCCTATCATCCTCAAACAGATGGTCAAACCGAATTCGTCAACAAATGTCTAGAAACCTACCTTAGGTGTTTCACTTCAGAAAAGCAACACCTTTGGGTACAGTGGCTACCGTTGGGTGAATGGTGGTATAACACCAACTATCATGCCACCAGCAAAATGACTCCCTATGAAGCAGTATATGGTCAACTCCCACCTTCACCTACTTCGTATCTCAAGGGGTGCTCAAAAGTACAAGCAGTAGATCAACTCCTATAACACCGCGCAACCATGCTCGCCCATCTTCGAGAGAATCTTCATCAAGCTCAAAACTGCATGAAGCAATAGGTAGACCAGCATCACTCAGAGCGCCAATTTCAAGAAGGGGATCAGGTCTTTTTACGGCTCCAACCATATAAGCAAACATCACTCAAAGACAAGGGGTGTTAGAAACTCTCTCCCAAATTCTACGAACCATATCAAGTACTTCAGCGCATTGGAGAAGTGGCCTACAAGTTGGCCTTGCCACATACTCCAAAAATCCATCCAGTTTTTCATGTCTCATGCCTCAAGAAAGTGATTGGGAACAATTGGAGAATTCAGACTAGTCTACCGGAATTGGACGAAGAAGGGTCCATCTGGCTTCAACTAGAACAGGTCCTAGACACACGAGTCAAGCAACTACGCTGCCGCATGATTAAGGAATTCCTAGTCAAATGGAAAGACACCTCTCTGGATGATGCAACATGGTAGCCAACCACTATTCTGCAGCAATTTCCGCAGCTTCAGCCCTGAGGACAATGCTAGTCTTAAGGGGGAGGGCATGTTAGGGTCCCACCCTAACCCCCTTATCTATGTAATGGGACCACGTCATAGTCAAGAGTCAATAAAGCCCATATGAATAATTGTAAGTGGCTAATCCGCAATTAATAACGGAACCACAGTTAGTTGAAAATGGGTCGTAGTATTAGATAGAGGGTATTAGTAATACAACGGTATTGGCCCGTGGTATTGCATGTATGAGTCATATATAAAGGATAGAGACTCCCTACGAGGAGCATCATATCTTATTTTGTAGTCGAGCTCTACTCTATTGGAGGTTTCCCCCTCGAAGAGGCAAGTGAACATTACTCTCTGAATAATAAAATTATTTCTATTTTGTGTTCTAGGTATCTTTTCTTCGCATATTTTGTGTTTTGGGTATCTTTTCTTCACATATTCTGTATTTGGGTATCATTTTCAGGTTAAGAGCATAACAGAACCTCTGAAGCAAATTCTTCTCCTTGAGCACTCCTCATTTCAGCCTTACCCAAATCTCTCAATTGAAATACTCCTCTTGGGTGCATTCCATAAACTATATGGAATGGACTCTACCCTGTAGTCCTCTTAGGAGAATCATTATAAGCATATTCAACCTATGCCAATACTTGATCCCACTGTTTTGGGTGTTCACCTGCAAGACTTCTCAAAAGATTACCCAAGATTCTATTCACAACTTCAGTCTGTCCATCAGTCTGAGGATGATATGTAGAACTAAAACTTAGTTTGGTACCAAGTTTCCTCCACAAGGTCCTCCAAAAATGTCCAACAAATATGGTATCTTTGTCTCAAATAATGCTCTTTGGTAACCCGTGCAACCTTAAAATCTCCTTAAAAAACAAGTTAGCAACATGAGTAGCGTCACTCTTTTTATTACAAGGAGTAAAATATGTCATTTTTGAAAATCTTTTAATTACTACATAAGTTGAATCATGTCCCCTTTGAGTTTTTGGTAAACCCAAAACAAAATCCATACTTACCATATCCCAAGGCCTATCTGGAATAGGTAATGGAATGTACAAACGTGTGTTTTGGCTCCTTCCTTTTGCATACTAACAAAATTCATAATTATTCACATACGTTTCCACTTCAGCTCTCATCTTCAGCCAAAAATAAAACCAGTTCAACTGCTCATAAGTCTTGTCTACACCAAAATGTCCTCCAAGTCCACCACTATGTTTCTCCTTGATCAAATTTTCTCTCATAGAACAATTTGGTGTGCACAATTGATTTCTTTTAAATAATAGCCCCTCTTGCAAGAAATAATCCAGCCACTTGCTTCTGCCTAACAAAACAGGGTTTCTACAAACTTTGAATGCCTCTTTAAAATCTAGATCATTTTCATATAATTCTTTAAGAAAATCAAAACCCAAAACCTGAATTTGACTTTCTTGCACTAAAATACTTTTCCTACTTAAGACATATGCTACTTTGTTTGATTGACCAGTTATATGTTTTAACACAAAATTAAAACCTTGAATGTATTCTACCCGTTTTGCATGCTTCTGGTTAAGCTTTGGTTGTTGCATAATGTATTGCAAGGCATGGTTATCTCAATATAGTATGAACTCTTTAGACATCAAGTAACATCTCCACTTCTTCAAATATTGCACTACTGCATAAAGCTCCTTGTCATAGGAAGAATATTTCTTGTTTGACTCATTCAACTTTTCACTAAAATACACTATAGGTCTGTCTTCCTCACTTAAAACAACTCCAATGGCTTATTCACTAGCATCATACTTCACCTGAAAAGGTTTATTAAATCCAGGGAAAATAAAAAATATGTTTCTCAGTAATTTTCCTCTTCAAGAGCTGGAAGTTATTTTCTGCTTCAATAGTCCATGTAAATGGTTGTTTGTCCTTCCTTATAGTGTCAATAATTTAAGCATTGATCTTACTAAAATTCCTTATAAATTTCCTATAAAAGCTAGCAAGACCATGAAAATTCTTACCTCAAAGACACTTTTTGGTGAAGGCCACTTCGTGATAGCCTTTATCTTCTCTAGATCCATCTTTAACCCATCAGAAGAAACAACAAAACCCAAATACACCAACTCCTCTTTCATGAATGAACATTTATTCAAATTTAACAGTAACTTCTCTTGTTGTAGCCTTTGTAAGACATAATTTAGATGTCTCACATGTTCCTCTTTTGATTTACTATAAACTAATATATTGTCAAGATATACTATTACAAATTTACCAATAAATTCTTTCGAAACTTCATTCATGAGCCTCATAAATGTACTAGGATCATTTGACAACCCAAAATGCATTACCATCCATTCATACAATCCTTCATTGGTCTTAAAAGCAATTTTCCATTCATCTCCCTCTCTAATTCTAATTTGACGATAACCACTTTTTAAGTCTAACTTTGTAAAATATCTAGCCCCACTCAAACAATCCATCAAATTTTCAATTCTAGGTAAAGGAAATTTGAACCTGATTGTTATCTTATTGATTGCTTTTGAATCACTGTACATTCTCAAGTCTCCATCTTTCTTTGGGTTCAACACTTTTGGCACTGCACAAGGACTCAAACACTCTTTAACCAGTCCCTTGTCTAATAGTTCTTGAACTTGTCTCCTGATTTCTTCATACTATGTGGGGGTCATCGTGTAAGCTTCTTTATTAGGTAGATTTTCTCCTGGAATCAAATCTATGTGATGTCTAATTTTTCTTATGGGTGGTAATTCATGAGGAAAATCATCTACAATGATATCAAAATATTTGTCTAGCATCTTTTGAATTTCAATTGTAAATGAGAAACTTTTGTGGAAGTGATTATTACCTTGGGCATGCAAATCAATGCAAAATTTACCTCTCTACTGCAAGTACTCCTTTCCACTGAACAAAAGGGTCTTTGGATGAGGGTCCCTTGATGCATCTTCTTCCTCCATAAGCAACAATGTATGATTAACACCATCTTTGCTAAATTTGTATGTGTTCCTCTTTCCATCATTCATAGCTCCTTCGTCATACTGCCAAGGTCTTCCCAGCAATATGTGACACACATCCACATGCATCACATCACACAGAATTTTGTCTCTGTATTTTCCCAACTGCAACTCTACTTCACATTGCTCATTCATTATTAACTAATATCCCTTTTGAAGCCATGACACCTTATAAGGTGTTGGGTGTTTCTTAGTTTTCAAATTCAACTTCTCCACCACTTCTGTGGAAACTAAATTATCTGTACTACCACTATCAATTATCATCTAAAAATACTTCCCTTGAACCTTGCACAGAGTCCTGAACAAGGTCTTTCTTTGTGTTGGTTCAACAATTTCCTTAGCTTTCTTTAGTAAAACTTTGTTAAATACCAAAGACTCTACTTTCTCTGGTACATTTTCTTCTTCTATTATCTTTGTTGTTTCCTTTTCAGTCTTAGCAACAATTGTTTTCCTATGATTCATTCCTATGTTTTCTGGGCACTCATAAGCTCTGTCTCCCAGCTTGTTACATCTGTAACATCTCACTTCTCTTCCTCTACCTCTACCTCCTCTTCCTCTAGAAAAAATCCCTCTGCCACTTGCATCGCCTCCTATGGGTGCATGTTGACTTGAGCTGTTGCTAGCTCCATCTCTAGGTGTTGTAGATCTCCCTCTACCACCTTGACTTCCCCTTACTTGGAAATTACCTCTATTCCTGGTAGATTGCTTCCTCATGAGTTTTTCTTCGACCTTCAATACCATCTCATAAGCCTCTTCTACTATTTTGGGAGAAAATACACTTATCTCATCTTGGATCTCCATTCGAAGTACATTTATGTATCTTGCAACCTTTTCATCTGTATCTTGGATTTGTCTTGCTCTTATGATTACTTTGTAGTATTCCTTTGTGTATTCCTTTACTATAATAGACCTTTGTCTAAGATTTTGCATCTGTCTAAACAATGTATGCTCATAATCACTTGGCACAAACTTACTTTTCAATTTTTCCACCATCCTATTCCAATTCTTAATTGGTTTTTTGTCGAGTCTTCTTCCTTCTGCCTACACTCCATCCCACCAAAGTGTTGCATGTTCTTTCAATTTGGTGACAAAAAACTTCACTTTCTTTCCCTCTTCTGTTTCTTCATAATCGAAGAATTTCTCCATGTCATTTATCCAATCTATCAATTCCTCGGGACTTAAGCTTCCTGTATAAATTGAATCTTCCAGTCCGGGCTTAGATGTGGACCTCAATACTGACTTAAAGAATCTCATCTCAGGAGTTACATCTGCAGGTTCCTCTTGTTCTGCAGCTTCAGCTTCAGGTTCACTAACATCTCGAGCATCTGTATCTCTTCCCATTTCCATTGTTTCTAATCTAGCCTGCATCTGTTGCATAGCTTCCAACACTTCAACATTTGCAACTGGTCTTCCGCTTCTTCGACCACCACCTCTTCCTCCAACTTTGAAGGCCATATTGGATTTCTTTTTCTAATCCTTGAGATCTTGTTCAATGTCAATAAGCTCCTCTAATACCACAACTAGTGCCCTGGGTGTAGGTGTAATGGATAATCATTAAAATCCTGAAATGATCTCCTCAAGTGCAGGTAGAAGTTCTTCACCTACTTCCCTTGGAGTTTCAGTCATCTACCTCCAAATTTAACTATTTCTCTAAAAACAACTGAAATGCTAATATTACCTAAAAATTAGCAGAAACTCCACTTATTGGAACACAGAGAAAATGATATTTTGTGGATAAAGCTCCTTGGCTCTGCAATCTGAATTAAACCTCATAGACATTTACTGCACGACCACAATTGGATCACGAACTCCCCATTGGATGACTACAATTGTCCGGACTTCAATGTAATTAAGCCACACTTGAATTTCTCATCGAGTCCGAAAATTTTATTAACCCCCCTTAAGTTTACCATGCGATATTTGTTGGATCTCACTCCTCTCATCAGACGACCAAAATCAACTATACTATTAATCTAGTTTAATAAAATATCACCTTTGGTTTTGTGTTAAACCTCGACCCTAACTTGCACACGACTACCATTGATCTAACGGTTCTATCAATGAGACGACTCTAGGCTTCTCTAGTGTATTCATAGTTTATCCGACCTTTGCCTCCTTCCGCTATGACTTTAGCGCTTCCTCCAGGTTTAGCGTTTCACTAAGGAATTCAAAATTTAGCTAACCTAAAACACTGTACTTTGAAAATATTCAATTTATCTTAAGACACAATGAGTGAGGAACTTAAATGCAATAACACGAGTTCATATAGAATTCTGATTCTACCGACCAACTGAAAAGTGACAATACACAATGATATTTCGAAGGAACTCCACCCTCCGGGATTGACTAAGTATGCAAGAATACACAGAGATACAAAAGTATTTCAATCCTTTTCCAGTCTAATTAAAATCCAGGCAAATCCTCTTACAATTGTGCAAAACTTACATAAATACTTTACATCCAACAATCTGATCCTCAATCTATGGATCGAATCTATCTAATCCTAGATAATTACCTAGATTTCTTGATATTCTCCTCGAGAAATTCAACTAAGTCTAAACTACTTTTATTAATTAAAAAATCACTCAATAACTATATTCTAACTTAATTCCGATCTAGAAAAATTTGTAAATTGATAGCTAAAGGATCCCACTCCTTTGCTTGTATATTGTTTTTGGATTTTTGGAATAAAATGAAGCCTTTTGTCTT
Organism: Pinus taeda; assembly: GCA_000404065.3. Classification (NCBI taxonomy): domain Eukaryota; kingdom Viridiplantae; phylum Streptophyta; class Pinopsida; order Pinales; family Pinaceae; genus Pinus; species Pinus taeda. The sequence continues at coordinate 7,216 of APFE030912795.1, read as the reverse complement.
TAAGCCTCATGCTCCTGCATCAAAATCAATATGGACAAGCTTTAAAACAGGAAGGCCTTTGACCATACCTATTTTTTGTAATAGCAGCACATCATTGAAGTTAATATGGACGAACCTCTGATGCCATAAGTCCACTCTAGAAATGGCAACTATGTCTTCTCAGTGATTTTTTAGTGTAAGATCTATGAGAAAAGGTATGAAAAAATATTGCGTGGTCTTCAAGTCTTACTGAAATTTCTCCTTCTAAATTGAAAAAATTAACTCTTCGGCTAGAATAGTCCTAGCAAATGAGCATGAAAACTTTATGTAAGTAATACAAATACAATGTTGCATGAATTTTTGTTTTCCTCATGCAAACAAGAATTTGACTGCTAATATCCATTACTTCTAGTTACCCAATTACTCCCAATTGCACATCCACTCTGCCATATCCACATAGTACAACAAAATTTGCACAACCCTCTTCGAGGAAAAATTCTTTACAAAAAATTCCATCGCTTTGGAATAAATCGTGAACATAGTGGATTTTTTCTTGGCTTTTCAGTGTTTAATGGACTTCATAATGTAAAGTCTACTTGGATCTGATGTTAAATTGCTATGTGGTTGTGCAATTGCAAACAAATGAGAGTAACTTTTCAATTCAAAGACCTTGTACATCCCTTTTGATAGATTATAAATCATGCCCCTGCGATTTTGAATATCAAATTCCCAATTAGATATTAGGGATTCAACCTGGAACAATTCTTCGTGGATTATAGCTCCATTTTTTATGAATTCAATTCGAATGTGTATAACCCTTTGTCGAGGCTCAGTAACCATTATCAAAGACTGATTATGCAGGTTATAAAGGTATAAACAATATTTCCATGCTAGATGGCTCATAATGAGCTCGACATCATTGTCATTTTTTAAATGTAGACACTGGTTCAGAAAGGGTTGGCCATCATTACGAATAATCTAAATTTAGATTGAACAAAACTATACAGGTGCCATTCCTACCTATATGAATAACACAGTATGCTATGTGTTATCACCACTTCTTTTGTATTACCTAATCCATTAGTGAATGCAGTCACGGAGGAGATCAAAGTTGTTAAAAGAGGATTAATCCCTTACCATTATCCCTTTTTGTTGGTGTTCATGAGGTTGGACCTCACTTCTTAAATCCATTGCACTCGTAACTATGTCTCGTCCTGCCCATAATATATGATTTCTTGGATTTTCTTCCCCATGCCACTCAGTGTTTTCCATTGCTTGTTGTTGTCCATTTTCTCCCCTCTGCTGTAAATTTCCTGCCATTGTTTGATAGTGATCTTCTTTATTATTTTCCTTCTACCTTTTGGAGATTTCCATGGCCTCATGCTATTCATTTTCTTCCATACGCTATAAATTTCTAACCATTATCTGATCACGATCTCCTTTACTATCTTCTCTTTGCCTCTTATTGTTCAGGTGATATGCCATGGTAGTCATTAATTCATTGATATTTCTTCGCTTTATTTTATCTTATTCTCCAACTCCAAATAGTTACAAATAAAAAGGAACACTCCTTATATAAATAAGGCACCTCTATTAAAAAACCATGTACCCATACAGCTTCAAGATGGACATCATAGTCAAACCATTGGGAGATATAAGAGGTGCTCTAAAAAAAATCAACAAAACATCTTGACAAATTAAGCTCTCATTAATAAAGTGTAACTACAGAAAGGTGTGGTCATGGAAGACTAATTACATTGAGTGTGTAATGAAAACATATTTCTGGCACGTTTTTAATGCTACCAAGACTCAACACCTTCCTCAAACTCCACAACCGTTGTTACAAAATTTCCACTATTTCTTGTAACTATGAACTCAAAACATTCTAGTTGAGCCCATAAAATCCATGTGTCCAATCTCACTCATTTCTAATTTGTATAAACTAAATTTTCATTCAAATATACATATTTATATAGCACTAAAAATCTATGAATCCACTTATAGAATTTGTTTTTATGCTCGGTGTTCACAAAACTAGTCATTACATAGATTTAAAATTCAACAATAGAAAAATAATTCAACGTGTTTTGATCTCAGGCACTTACCATCACCTGCAAATATACACTAGTGTGAAATAAATCACAACTAGCCATATGGGCATATGTGGCACAATAAGTGAGTTTATCAGATGAATATGTAGTCAAAGAAGAGGATAAGTACATCAACAACTTGGTCCAAGCGAACATAACCAATTTGATAAGTATAGATATTTTACATTTTGGAAGGTTTTTCTGCATATGGGTTTAAATTGTGTAAAATCATGATGCTAATCTTGCAACTATTCCTTGTAATCACAAGTGTTTAGTCTATATTTGCCCAAAAAGTTTGTCAAAATAATTTATGGATCCAAATTTATAAACTTAACACCTAACTGATTTATAATAACATATAACAACCTCATAATTGAGTCCAACAACTTGGAATGACTGGTCAACAAGATTAAGTAACCCCTACATGCAAGAGGATATTTGGATGAACACAAGTGTGCTCTCCAATAATTCGCCTTGGCTCACAAGCCCATGATGTGCAGTATCTGTCATTTTCCAATACATTGACACATACTCCAATATAATTCCATGTAAAAATGCTTATATCCCAATGTATATGAATCTATTGTGAGATAATATGTCATGAACCGAAGTGTTCCCTCATAGAATGCTCCTTTGGGTATAGGTCCATGTTGTGCAATCTTTATCATTGTCCAATACATTGGCACGTATTCCAATATGCCATGTAAAATTCCATAAATCCCATTGTATATAAATTTGTTTTTTAGATGAGTCTTTATCATTGTCCAATACACTGACACATATTCCAATATTCCATGTAAAATGCCATATATCCATATATAGATAAATCTATTTCTGAGATGATATGTCAATGGAAGCAAGTGTGCCCTCCAAGAATGACCTTTGGAGTACACACCCACTTTTTCATTATCCAATAAATTGGTACATGTCCCAATATGCCATGTAAAATGGCATAGATCCCAATGTATATAAATTTATTGGGGATGCCACAATTTCTCCTAAAAAATAAGTGAAATTTCTAGGATGATTTTGAAAAAATGGGATGACACATTTTGTAAATGGGTCAACTTTCTAGATTTTGGGTGTAACGGTTATTGGTGGTGTTGAATCCATTTCCACCAACTCCCATATTTTTAAAAAATTTTCTTCTTGATGGCGCTGAATCTATTTCCACCAATTCCCATATTTCTTTAAAATTTTCTTCACTTTGGTGGAAATTATGGCCTATAAATTTATTTCTAAGACTATTTTTGGTTATATACTAAATTGACACATATTCCAATATGCCATGTAAAATAACATAGTTAAAAATGTATATTAATCTATTTGTGAGAGGATATGTCCATAAACTCAAATGTTCCCTCAATGAATGCTCATTCACAACAAATCCATGAACTGGAGGTCCAATATATTGATACATATTCCAATGTAACATTTAAAATGACATAGGCCCAAATATATTGATGAGCCTTGGTATTGCAACAAGAATGTTGCAACTCCCAAGGCTAGTGAATTTAATTATCAACCCAGGTTTTTACAAACTTAAGAGGTGTCAGCACTATATGTGCAACATAAAATTTGTCCTTCCTTTGTTTTCATGATGTAATGGAGTGCATGTACTGAAATCAAATCCTAAACTAATTGTAGAAAATGAAATGGTCGAAATGGAACCTTAAGCTATTTCCAGAAAGAAAGTACAAGGAAAATACCTATTCTAATTGCATAAAGATCATGAACTAAATGTAAATAAAACCTAGCTTAACCATATTTATCACATGTTATTATTTAAACTAACTCAACGTGGAATCTTATATAAGGAGTATTAATTGTTGCATGCAAGTGCTAATTAAGAAACAGAAAGAACTATTTTTCTTTATCTTTTCATTTGATGAATGTAAATGCTAATCTTCACTTGTTCTTTGGCAGGGAAGACAGGGATGGAGGAGGAGGGTTAAAATGGTCTTTATGGCATGGAGGTAAAGTAGGGGCCTAATCCTAGCTTCAGTGATGATTGCTCTCAATTCGGTCTCAAAAAATGCTACTAGAGGATTTCCTACAGGAAAACTATAAGATGTCTACAAGATCCCATGTTTTACTACAGGAAGAGGCTGAAATATTAGGAAGTAGTATAGAAGATGGAATGAATCTTGAGAAAAGTGGATAATGGGATAATAAGACATGGAGGTGGTGGACACTACCGAGAACTCAAGCAAGGGCTTCAAGATGGTTGGATTGTCTTAATGTAAATGACAATTTTTGCTTATAAAACAAGAATTCAGTTTAAGATTGTAGTGGATTTTGGTGACATGGGTGGATGAGGCTTGGATGAGGCAAACAAGATGAATTCTCCCTACAATATAGAAGCTCCTACAACAACACATTATTGTCTACATCTATACACAAATTCATTTATACATTCGAAAGATTTATTAAATGGAAGAAAATAGAGATATTGCCATCTAATGGCTAAGTTCATGAATGGAAGTTCTTTGAAACCAATACAGAACTTAAGAGATAAAAGATTAGAATCACAACTTGTCCTAAGAAACTCAAATACAATTAACCCATGCTAAAATAAATAGCGGAAAATTACTAGTCTCAAATCAAGAAATTCGAGAACTAGTGAGCTAGTAAATCTATAAAATGCCTATCATAATCAAGTGCAAGTACAATTGGATAATTTTTTTTATTAACTAGAATTTACTTTTGATCTAATGCAAGTGGAACAAACTCAATTGAATCTCGCTAACATGCTCTAAAAAATATCATAAATTTATAGTTTTTTTCCACAAAGGAGTTCGAGAAATCTAGATTTGGGAATAAGAAAACTAATCCAAGTAGCTCAATGATTACCATGAGCTTCCAAATATTTGCCAAGGATGAAATGATGCTCGTGATCTTGCAAAATAACTTATATCAACCATTTAACCCAATCCTATAATAAGAAATCATTAATACTGAAGGCAGAAATAGAAAACAAGAAGAAGAGATGCATGTGAATAATAAGTAAAAAGAAGAAAATAAAATGATACAAAAGGGCTATGAGGCTCCTCGAATAGTCAATCCCAAGGAAACTCAGATTCCTATGGAGGAGACCAATATTTAGAAGCTAAGCATGACACCAATCTTTATTATTTCCATTAATACAATTACATCCCTGCAAAAAATGACAATGGAGGTGAAAAAATACAAGTTCTCTCCACAAGAAGACTAATCAAAATCTATCCCTAGAGGAAAATTTTACTTGGTACTTATACAAAATTATTAGGAATCATTACCCATGAAAGGAGGAAGATTTTACCACCAAAATCCCTTGATTAGTGGATCTCATTCCCAATACTAGGAATTTGCATTAAATGGGAGGGAACCCATTCCTAGATTTTCTCAATCATTGGAGCTCCACAATATGTGCCATTATTCCTAAATATCTCACTAATTTATTATTAATATTGATCCTCCTAAAGTAGGGAGCAGGTCCCTAGATTGTCTCCTCCTCCAAATCTCTGTAATCTACCTAATATTCTCATAACATTCCATAAAAATAAATAATATTAGGCACAAATATGCAATTATTCATAAAACTTCCTAATGAACATATTAAAGTTTAAAATATACTATCTAATGAAAAAAGAGAAGTTTAATGTGCTGAAGGATGGTTATATGGGCCTTAATTTACGTTTAATTTAGAGGCATGAGCCTTAATTTACGTCTAATGTAGAGGCCCATCATACCCCCTCCTGAAAGTGTTGCTCATCCTCTAAGAAACTTAGTGACCTCATTGTGCCTGATTCATCGCCCTAGTGGCCTCTCTCTTGTGCATTCCTCAGTCCTTTCTCTTACGAATATTGGTTGTACATTCTGCAAGGACAAGCCCAAAAATCTATTTGTGCATAGAAAAATCATTTGTGCATAGAAAAATCATGGTTTTTTTAGACCATTAGTTTGCCTTCTTCCCCTTATTCAAGGTGGGTTATTGAATATTTTTTAGTTTGGCATGGTATTTCACATCCTTATCAACTTTCTTCTACCTTTTTTCACAGTTTAGACACCTATGGAACCTTCAAAATTCCTTTAGAATCGAAATAGAACATCCTGTAGTAATTTATGTCAAAACTAAACGAAACCTACAGGAAACCTTGTTAAAACTACAAGAAACATGTTTTGAGCATAAATGATAGTCTGAGCCTAGGGTAGTCCCTCAACTTGACTCCCATGCCTTTCTCCCATTTTTATAACATCTTTTAGGCCTTGTACGAAAGTTAGAAAGAGATTAGAGACCTATTGGAAAACCTCTTTTCATCACAACATTTTGAGTTTTGTTTTGATGGCGAATGTCTTGTTTCCTTTTGTTGCCTTCTTTTCTTTTTTCGCCTAGATGATTGAAAAATGGCCTTGGATTTCTCTGTTTTGATTATGTATCTCTTAGGCACTGCCATTTTGGGTTTTAGCACAATTTGTTCCTTTCTTCCTTCTTGTAGCAACATTCTGCCTTCCTGTAGCAGTCATTCCTCCTCTTCCATGGTCTTATAACTATATGTGAGTGGTGAGAAATGATATAGAGGGCTTGGAGGATGATGTTAGAGATCAGAGAGAGTAGTGTAGGTTTGTGAGAATGGAGAGGATCCTCTCTCTGTTTTTTCAAGAAATTTTCATGGTGAGAGAAAGTGTAAGGTTTGTTCTTGAAATTATGAAATGGGATGGATGAATGATGCATAGATAGTGAATATTAAGTGAAAGGAGGGCTTGGAGTCCTATGGTGACTTAGCCTTTGCAAAAATTTCTTATTTTAATTTTTTTCTCCATTCTTTGAAATCATCACCCTTCCTAATTTGACTTTTCCACATTGCATAAGTGAATGAGTGAGTTGAAATTAACTAGTTGAAGGTGGTCGAGATTGTTGACCCATTCTTAGATTATGAAATCTCATCTCGTATGCATTGACAACAAATTTCTAACTATAATATGCTCGAGTGAAGAGATCAAGAATATTTAATATATGTACCTTCATAATGATTGTTTTAGAGACATGGATGTTGCTGCTCAGTTGATGTTGTTGTACTGCTCATGACTGAGGTACATCTTCTTGACTACCTTTTTCCTTTTTGTTGATATTATTTCTTGATAAGTTGTCTTCTTGTTGATGTGAA
>APFE030912789.1:0-10436 GCA_000404065.3 Pinus taeda | reverse complement strand
ATTGCTTTTATGCCTAAAAACACTCCCTATTTTATTAAAAATAACAAAATATTTAAAATAATCACACCCCCCTTTTTATTCCATATTTACAGATGAAGAGGGTTTTGATGCTCCTGCATCATATGAACATTGTTTGTCTATTTTTATTGAGAATAGACTTGGGGATCTTTGTCAAAGCCATCTAGAAAACCAGAATGTTCTCCAGGACAAATCTAATAAGTGCCAATCTTCCTCCAATAGAAAGCCACGTGTAGCTCTAATGATCAACTGTATTTTCCACTTTCTTTAGAAGCCAAAACCAATCTTCAATAAGGAAATTATTAGGCTTTAGGAAGAAAGCCAAGTACTTTATACCTGAGTCAATGGATGTTGACTGAAAGGAAAAAAAGATAAGATCTGAGATAAAACTTGCTCACCCAAATTACAGTAAAGGAAGTAGGATTTATTGTGGCTAATTTCCATACTCGAGGCTTTACAGAAATCTTGAATAACATCATAAAAAGGTGGTCATTCCGTTAAAGGTCCTATCCCCAAAAGAAGTACATCATCCACAAACAAAAGATGAGTAATGTAGCTTCCTTTAGCATTTTTAACTTTAGTGATCTTACCTGCTCCTCTATCCTTATCAATCAACTAATCAAACCTTCCACCACTAAGAGAAATAACAAGGGAGACAAAGGACAACCCTGTCTTAATCCCCTGTAGCTTTAAAGAAACTAGAGGGGGAGCCATTGATTAAAAATGAAAAGTTGGTTGAATTAATACGTCCCATAATCCAATCAATAATTTCAAGGTTTAAATTGGTTTGAAGGAGAACAAGTCTTAAAAATCCCCGATGCACTTTGTCATAAGCTTTAGATAGATCCAATTTTATAATGAGGGTTTCCAGCTTCTTGGCTTTGACAGAGTGGAGGTTTTCAAAATTCTAGAAGTCTATTTCAAAATAAACCTGTCTACTAGCATATTATTATTATGCTAATAGGCATGCTTACTTTGAAATAGGTTATTAATAATTATGGCAATAGGTGTGTCCATTTTGACAATAATTATTTGGTGGATGGTAGGGATTTAACATCCATGGAATACTCAAGAATATTCTTAGTAGTAGTCATAAATCAAAGGTTGTAATTTATCTTAAAAGTAGTTATGTTATTTATGCCCCTTTAATTAAATTGATTAATTAAAAAAAAGTCATATGGACATATGTCATAGGGACACAGGGCATGGTTTTTGGGGTATGTGGTATTAGTAAGCCATGGTATTTGCTCATGACTTTATAAGAAATTATATTTACAAGGTTAAGAATATTCATGGTAAAGTGGGGGTGAATCTTCATTGCTAAGAATCTAGTTACATCTTTTTGTTAAATGTATATATGTTTACGTCATATATATATATATATATATATAGTAATAATATATATATATATAATATTATATTATTATATATATATATATTATAATAATAAACTTGCAGTTATAATTTAGTTAGGTTTTATGATTTTTTTTTAATTTTGAATGGTAGATGTATTATAGGTAAGTGTTTAATTTTATGGTTAAAAGGTCGTGATAAGGATTTAACTTACAAAATATATAAGATATTTTTAGTTAATTTCTATAATTGTTTTTAGTTTTGGCAATGTGAGATGTATCATAAGGTAAGTGTTTTGATACCTATATATCTATATTTACCAACCATTATTTATATTATTGCTTTAATATATATTTACATGGATGAATAGGCTTATCTATTTTGGAATAAGGTTTCCATAATTTTAATTCAACTATCAATAACATAATTATTAGGTGGATGGTAGGGATTTAACTTCCACTAGATATTCTAAAATATTCTTAGTAGTGCTAGTTACATATCAAAAGTTGAGATTTATCACAAAAATAGATTTGCCCCTTCTATCCTTTTAATAAAATTTTAGTTATAAAAATGTTATATGAACATGTGTCACATGATCATTAATTATGGTTTTTTTTACGTGTGGTATTAGTAAGCTATGATATTGTAAAAAAACCTATATATAGGTTTAGAATCTTGTTATACATTTTTTTAAATGTATATGTGTTATTTTAAATAATAATAATAATAATTTAAAATCCAGTTATAATTTAGTTAATTTTTATGGCTTTTTAAGCTTGACAATGTAAGATGTATCATGAGGTAAGTGTTTTGATGTCTATAGGTGTTTATGAACCATTTAATTATGTCAATAGGCATGTCTATTTTGGAATAATCACTTCTAGAATTTTATTTATTTTAATAATTATTAGGTGGATGATAGGGATTTAACCTCTATGAGATTATCTCCAAAGTAATTGTGTTCTTTCTTCCTTTTTAATTAAATTGATTAATTAAAAAAAATTGTCATCGAAGATATGAATGATTGTTTTTAGGCATGTGGTATTAGTAAGTTGTAGTATTGGCCCATGGTATTGTAACAAAGCCTATTCATAAGTTAAGGGTTTCTATGCTAAAGTAGAGTGAATCTTAATGGTTAAGAATCATGTTACATGTTTTTGGTTTTTTTTTGTTAATTATGAATATGTTTAACTCATATACTCATTATTTTTAGAAATATTAGTAACAATAATAATTTAACATAAAGTTATAATTTAATTAATTTTTAAGATTTTTTTTTTTGTAACTTCTCTATTCTTTTGCTTATATTTTTGGATGTAGTTACATATTTTGCCATTGTTATTTAAATATTTTGTAATGTTTTTTATTGTTCTTTCATAGGAACTTCTAATTTTAATCCATGAAAATATTCTTTTTCCATCACCCACCTAATTTAAGCAAATATTTGCTTAAAAAATGAATAGGAACAAAATGGAAATAAATATACCTACCAGGATGTTTTCTTCAATTCTTTAACATATACAAGATGGAAATAAATATACCTACTAAGATGTTTTCTTCAAAGCTTTAACATGTAGAAGTAAAAATGTAAATTTGCAAACTTTGTAGTAGTTACAATAATTAAAAATATATTTTAAAAATTTCATTCTCATGTAAAGTTAAAGAAATTAATTGTTTTATAAATTTTAAATTATGTGGAATTTTAATTATGCTATAGTTTTTTGAAACATCCAATATATTTAGTGAATAATCTACTTTTTATCTAAGATAAATAAAATGATTCAATAATATTGGTGCAAAACCATCACATTATGTAATCGAATGGAAAATATTTTTTTTTGATTAAAGATATGAAAAAAAAAAAAAAAGTAAATTATAAATTAGAAAAAAATAATTGTTTATAAGTTTTTTGATTTTTGTTATGCTTAATTAATATCCTTCCACAACTCATAAATCTTTATTATGCTTGTTGAAATCCCTCTACAACTCATAAATCTCTTCCCTGTGATATACAAAACCGTACAACCAGAAAACACAAAGAACCAAATCAAAATACCACTGAAATAACCCGCTCTCGTCGTTGTACTTGAATAAGAATTGAGCAAAGTTAAAGAATTTTGATACTTTGAATAGGTATGAAGTAAGTTTATAGATAGGTTGCTACTTTGAATGAAATATGAATGCACATTTTAAGATAGTTAACAATTTTTCATTCCAATGAATACTTGTGATGGAGTGAGATCTCTACTTTTATTATCAATTTTTTCTTAAATATATTTTTTTATTGGCTTTGTAATTATATTAACTTACTGTTTTGTATATATATATTGGAATTTCGTAACTATGCATGTTAGTTTTATATATATATAGATAATTAATGTTATTTAGTTATATCACACGCTTGAATTGATATAAGTTTTATGGGATGTGTTAATAAATTTTAACAAAAAAAAATTGCAAATTATTAAGCAAAGACAATATCATATCAGTTTTAACTAATATTTTAAATTTTAATTAGGTTAACCCAGAATTTGATATTAGTTTAACTAATATTTTAACTTTTACTAGTTTTTAGCCCATCCAAAAATTCCAAAGTAAAGACAAAAGTCTTTACAAAAGAAAAATTGGTGATCATGCAAGTTTTTGTATACCTGTATTTTAATATGAACATTTCATAGTATAAATATTTATTTGATTGTGTCTTTTTTCTTGTTTCAGTTGCATCGCATTGATATTGCAATTAGGGAATGGTAAAGAAGTGCCAAACAAATTAGAATGAAGAAGATTGTTTAAATTGGAACACTTTAGCTACATATATAGAGTACATCTACATAGATTATATTTATAGACAAAAACACAACAAATCATACACATTTTAATCCATCTTTACTTTGCATTGAATATTTTCATTTTATTTTTTGGTGTATAGTATCATGTTTCATTACTTGTACTATTTTCCCAATTTTTTTGGTTTGTAAAGTATATATTTATATGTATATAAATTTTCCTTTAGAGAGGTTATTAGTTGAGATTTATTTATAGGTTTTCTAACTCTATGTCACATAGATAACCTTTGTTTAACTTTTATCTGAGTAAATAGTTTTTATTTGTATTTATTTATATTTTATGTTTAAATTTGATAGTATTTAATAAGATAATGTTTGTCTTTTTAAACTTAGAGTAATTAGTTTGTATTTTAATACATAATTGTTTTACTAAAAACAATTTGTTATTGTTATCAACCTTCTTCTATGTTTTTTTAACTAACTCTGTAACCCATATAACAACTATATAAAATTATTGTTGTCACTATTTTTTTAATTATGATTTATAGAATACATAACCTTCTTGCATGATTCTTTAACTAACTTTATAGGTGAAACAACAACCGTACAAAATTGATGTTGTTACTATTTCTTTTCATTTAACTAACTTTAAAATTATTGTTGTTACTATTTTTTTAATTATAATTTATAGAATACATAACCTTCTTGCATAATTCTTTAACTAACTTTATAGGTGAAACAACAACTGTATAAAATTGATCTTGTTACTATTTCTTTTCATTTAACTAACTTTATAGGTGAAACAACAACTGTATAAAATTGATGTTGTTACTATTTCTTTTCATTTAACTAACTTTATAGGTAAAACAACAACCGTATAAAATTGATGTTGTTACTATTTCTTTTCATTTAACTAACTTTATAGGTGAAACAACAACCATATAAAATTGATGTTGTTACTATTTTTTTCATTTATTATTTATAGATAGAAGACATTCATGCTCATGGTCATCTATTTCTCTACACAATTTTTTAATAATAACAATGATATTACCTAAAAGGAAAACATCACTAGCATATGAACTATTTATAATTTTATCACAAGTATTTTTATGAATTATTAACAGCATAACATCATTTGCATAAATTAACAATAACAAAGCATAACTTCCTATATGCATACTTCCTCTTCCACTATTCTTTATGATTCAATTTTCTAACTAATTTATAAATAAGTCTATAAGTCAAATAGAGGAGACGTTCTTATTTCATTTCTATTTTAATCTTGATTTTGACTAGTTCTTCTAATTTGATCATTTATTGGAATCCCCAATTTTACAATGATTTTTTCATATAATTAGAAAGTAGTTCTTCTCCACTTTGCTTGAATTCTCACTTTCTCCATTATTTTTCAAAGTTATTAGACAATGTATGATAATTTTTAGAAAAACCAAAGTAGCATTAATAAATATTGTTTCTTCATCTCTTTTCAAAACATCCACAAATTATGAGATGGTCAATGGTTGAATGCTTAGGGCAAAAGAAACCCAAGAAAAATCTCTCACAATTTTACATTATTAGTCCTTGCCTAGGCAAGAGTCTAACATCATGTCAAGTGTCATGCCAAATTGATCAACACTATGTAATTGTGCATTGTACTAAACAATTTGTAATTCAAAACTATATGAATGCGACATCCATTTAGTTTTATATGCGCCAAATGAAAATATGATTTGAACAAGTCCTAACAAAGTTACTACTTTGTAACTGTTACAAGTTTTTTTTTTTTTTTTTTTTTTGAGAAAATATAAATTGTCGATGTTGTCATATAATATGAATAAATTGTGCTTCATAAAAATTTCATAGGATAATCATATATATATACATATTAATCTTCTCCATATTAAATATTTCATAGTATGCTTTATATGTATCATGCTATCGTGTGTATTATGGAATATGGTTTCTATAATTTTAATTTAATTATTAAAATTATTGCGTGGATGGTAGGGATTTAATCTCTACTAAATATTCTAGAATATTCTTAGTAGTAGTCACATATTAAAAGTTGAGATTTATCTCAAAAGTAGTTATGTCATTTTTGTCCTTTTAATTAAAATGATTAATTAAAACAATGTCATATGAACATGTGTCACATGAACATGAGCTATGTTTCTTTGGGCATGTCATATTAGTAAGCCATGATATTGACCCATAGTATTATAACAAAGCCTATTTATAGGTTAAAAATTATATGTTTTTTAATGTATATATGTTTAATTTATGTATATTAATTAATAAATAATAATAATAATAACCAACATAAGTTCCCATGTCTCAAGATGCAAACATTACTTTCTGAGCGTTAAAAACGTTTGGAATATTTGCACATGGAAGATTTGATCCTTCTGAGCTTGGAGTTAAGATGGTTCTATGTTGGCTCTTAAATATTTATTTAATATATTAATAAATAAAATTATTAAACAAATTTTTCGAAGGAAAACCATAATATGTGTTGGCTTGTTGGGGCTTGACCCAGGTTCGGAGTTGATTAGCCAAACAAATCCCTATACTACTGGCCCTTTTGGCAACAGTCTGTGGAGCGTGGACTGAGGTGTCACCCGAAGCAGTATGGGGGGATGTTGGAACCAGGTTTCCGCACCCTGGAGATGTCTGAGGGTTTGATTTACTCCAATTGTGAATAACTTCACGCAGGTTACTTCGTGCACTTCCCTAACCTGCGAGGCCTTCGCACCTTGTTATATTCGCCTTCACGCAACCCTAACCAGGGGTTGTGGGGATTTCTCGCTGCTAGGGAAGCGATCCGCACTATTTCCCCAAGTCACACCATGGATTTTACTTATCTTCTTATAAAAATTAGTTATCTTTACGTAAATAGATACCTTCTATTAGATTTACTTATTCAGCACATTCATATAAGTTCGCACAGTAAATAAACAGTAAACTTACAATTCATACCCAATATACTTCAATGCATAAAACATGAAAAGATACACAGAAATATGGTAAAACTTCTCTTTATTAATGCTTCCAATGGTTACAAACTTGACCTACCTTGCACACTCAGCTGCAGGGGTTCGCGCACTCAGTTGCGGACTACTAGGCCTCTGCACACTTAGTTGCAGAGCCTTCTCCTACTCTACGACCCAAAGGCATGACTTTATACTTCAGCTCAATACTTCATGGATTGATTTCCTTCTATTCCTTAGATGTCTCTTTTACACTTAGAGCCTCGCTCTATTTATACAATCCCATGGTCCGTGGACCATGGGTAGATCTTTCAAACTGACATTACATTACAAAAATGAGGGTGGAAAACTCTCTAACTCATTTACCATCTTCGCGCTTCGCACCCACAAATCACGGAGTCTTTACATCGGACTTAGTCAAAACTTGGGCTTTAAGCCCTAAAACTTGCCTTGGGGAGGATCCCATGCCCAACAGGCCCCCAACACAAACATCATGACTCACCCTCGAGTCACTCTATCGGAGTGGAGATCTTCGCGTGGAGACCTCCCAACTCTTCTTAGACGGCTGCAAGGTTGGCAACGCACTGAGCGGCTTCCTGTTGTATCTCTTGTACGTGTTGTTCCGAGACCGCGGTGTTAGAACTGCTCCCCTGTATCTGTTCCTGCGTCCCCGACATCTATTTATAGTCCTGTGCCTTCTTTTAGCTATCTAGAGTGCGAAGACTGTGCTTCTGTCGGTTAGTCAGATAGCCAGGCTACCCATGTATGGCTTCAATTGATTGCCATTCACTTTGCCTGCAAAAGGTTCTCCATTTAGTTTTACCAGCTGCACTGCACTAGCTGCACCGCGCCTCTGTCTGTGACCTCCTTAACAACATACGGTCCCAACCAATGCATTCTAGACTTTCTTTGGAATTTATCAGACTTACTATCATATAGTAACACCAGATAGTTTACCTTGAAGGTGCGCAACTTAATATATCGATCGTGCTATGAATTTTCGCGCTGCTTTTGTACCTGCTGATGGAATCTAGCCAAAAACCGTTCCTCTTTGAGTTCCTCCAACTGTGCGAGTCACTCCTCTAGGGATCCGTGGTCCGTCATACCTGTGAGCACTGCTATGCGTAAACTAGGCACAATATACTCCATTGGCATTATGGCTTCCACTCTATTGTAGCTTATATTGTGTTTAAGCTTATTATTCATTTTTATCACAATGTGTTGTCTAAAAATCATTGTAGGGGTTCAACCTTAATAAAGCTCTCTTATCCGCAAAGTCTAAAATAAATGAAGCATTTTATTTATTATATACTAAAATCACAAAGGAAACAATTGTTAAAGAATCGGCCCATGTGATCAAGTCAAATCGCAATATAATAGTTATATGGAGCGGGTCCTATATATGTGTGTGTGTGTTAGCGATGCGATTAGATCACAATCTCAAAAAGCACAACAAGCAGCTATATGAATTATTACCACAGGAATTGCCGATTGCCAATTGCGATGAAGGTGTATCTTGAAAACTATGCAAATGCTTTGGAAAAGGCGGAAAAGGTATGGTTACGCATTTTATATGTATTTCTATTATAAAGGATTACAATAGAAATAAGCGATGAACAAGTTATAAACCAGACCTGATATATAATATAATTTATAATATATTTATATTATTATATATTATATAATATATATATATATATATATATATATATATATATATATATATTTTAAAATCCTGGCAGGTCTGCGATCATCGCATAACACTTTATATGTGTATAGCACTTTAGACTATTAGCTTTGTCCATCCATGCACTAAGTTCCATAGAGTTTGTTGTTAAAGCCTTGCTACTACTATCGCCATAAGAATAAGTACGGGAAGGTAGGGAACCAAGTGGAATGAGTGAGGCACATGGGTTCGCTGAGATACCATCATTGCCTCAAGGCGCAGCCAATAGTTAGATCCCCAGGATGAGGTGGTGGCGCCAATTACTGGTTGTCAATAGTGGGAATAATCCATCTTTTATGTGACTGATGGGCCGTTGGGTAGATTCGAGCTCTTTAGACACTCGGCCAAATCAATATGTGGATGCATTATATATGTTGCATGAGAGATGGCAAAATCGATGCATGATGAAGCAAACATGCATTATGGAGATGCATGCATTATTGACCAAACATCATGATGCGAATTAGACTATTCTTATTCCTCAATTTGTTCCTTGTTTTATTCAAATGCATAACATAATATATTATACAATATTATGGTACGATCGAGTATGAGAGCCTAACGCGAAGATAATAGCTCCGAACTTCTTTCTACAAGTAGTTGGTTAGCTTTCAAATCATGATATCAAAATTGATTTGATTAGGTTAAATAGGAAGAAGCTCCGAATTCTCTCCGAAAGTGATAACTCATATCTCCGGCGTATTAGTCTTAAGTATGGGTGGATGGATTATAAAATCATTAAATAAGAATCGATTTTATTTCTTGTTTTAAGTAGAAGCTCTGAATTCTCTCCGAAAGGTATAACTCAGAAGGAAGACCAGGTTCACGTAGGATAACTCGATACGTCACCCTTGCACTCACGAATTTCCCAGTCGTTTGCTCAGTTTGACAATCAATGAAGTTTTCGTTTGCAACGCAACCCCTTCACTAGCGAATTTACCATCTAAGTAAGGCCAGGGCCTGGAAACCTGCTCCAGCTCCTTCTCCTTCTACTCATCAATCAATTGGTTGTCTCTTTGGGGAAGACTCATCCTCCTGCTCCTCCTACTCCTCATCAATCCAATAAATCAGTCAATCAATCAATTGTTGCTCTTGTTTCGCAAAGCAGACTCATCATAAATCAATCCATCAATCGTTGCTCTTGTATCGCGAAGCATAGTTGCTATTGTTTCGCTAAGCATAATTGTCGTCGGGTGGGTCTAGCCAGGCATAAAGCAATCCGTGTCAAGTTCATCATCTCCAGTTCGCAAGAAGAGATCAACGGGTTTAAATCGATATCCAGGTATGATCGAGTTCTCTATCAGGTCTTCGTTCGCAAGATAGAGATCAGCCAGCCGGAAGTTAGGTCTTCGGTCAAACGGTGGTCAGTTTGTTTGTCGGTTTAGTCGCCGAAGCCGCAGTTCATCGTTGTAAGTTAGCAAGAGATCGATCAGCATTCATAGATATAATATATCAGGTGGGAAGCCATAGATAGATGGGCTAGAGATAGATCCGGGTATCAAGCTACGGGTGGCAATCAAGGGATCCGTGTATCAATCGAGAGCTCAGGAAGGCAGTTCGTTC
>APFE030912785.1:0-13833 GCA_000404065.3 Pinus taeda | reverse complement strand
TACCATTCAACGAACCTGGCTGGAGGCGATTCCTGGCAGCAATGGAAATTTCATTTTGGATGAAGTTTGACTGATCAAAAACTCTCATAGCACAAACATTAGAAATTTGAAAAACTAAAACTTAAAACGTAACAGGCAGCAAGTTTTTTTTATCTGCAATAATTTTTCTTCGCTCCTCTCTTCGTTCTCGGAATTTGGTCTCTTGGCCTTTATTCCATTTCCGTTATTATATTTTGGTTAAAATATAATGTATTCAGTTTTTAGTTTGACTGTATATTAGGTTATTTAACTAAAAAATTATTAGTTTTTTCGAAATTGGAATATTAGAAATTAAATAATATATTTAGTATTATTTTAAATTTTATTAGTTTATTACTTAATTTTTTTATTATATAATAATTGATTTTTCAAATTTCTAATAATATTTTAGTTTATTTATTTTAATTTTATTAATTTATTACTTAATTTTTTTATTATATAATAATTGGATTTTATCATCGAAATACAATAGAATTTTTAATTATGTATCGTAAAATCTTGGTTAAAATTTATACATAATTATTCACTGGTCAGCGTACCAACACTTAAGCAACACAAAAGCAAAACATCAAGATAAATTTGTTCTACTTTAAAAACACAGAGTAACAAGATTATTGCAATACCTATAACTATGTCAACATTCCCAATGTGTCATAGCCATTGCTTATTTAATTACAAGTGACCAGATTTTTTCAGCGCGGAAAAACTATATATTTATTTTATAATTCATGATTTGATCCTTATATACATACATGTCAAAGATTACTGTCTGTAGCAAACACTATAGAGTGGAAACATACCACTACTTGGAAGTTGACAAAATATTTAAGGATGTCCAGAATACATACCCGGAAACTAAGTGGATATCAGAAGATCTAGAGATCAAGGAGATTTTCAAAACTGCAATATATGACTGCAAAATAAGGAAGTGATAACCTACACTGCGAGGTCTACCATGTATGGACATGACAAGTATAAATATACTATAATTATCTCCCATTCATTGTAGTTATATACCCTATATACCCTAGAAACAAAAATCCTCGATCTGGTAGATGTTGTCGTCCGCCTTTATCTACATTCTCCATATACCTTGGGGCGAATTTAAACCCATTTTAGATAATGCATCGGCCTTTTTGTTTTTGTTCTTATCTATATGAGAAATAGAATAGTCCCTCCTATTGTTCCATATCCCTGCAATCCTGTCCAACCATCCAGCAAGATGAATGTTTTTTATGTAATGCTTAAATAAAACATGATCAGTTATTACCTTGGAATCTCCATAGATTTGTAGATTCGAAATATCAAGAAAAATGCCAATGGAGAGAAGACCCGCTAAAGCCACCGCTTCTGCTCTATTGTTTGACCCCAGACTAGCATTCCTATAGATTTCTATAGCCTGTGTGTTTGTTGTTCTGATGTATACACCACATGCACATATTCCATGTTGTGCAGCTCCATCGAAAAATGCACATGGTGTTGCCAAAGTAGTCATTGTCGTGGATCTTCTTCCATTCCTATTCCTGTAGGTTGATGGTACCTCGTTCCTTCCATAACTGATGTTGTTTTTCCCACGAATATTGATGGCACTGTAAAGGGATATTATGGATGCGGTTACAGAAGAGCTAGTTTCCACTTTTGTGTTGAAGATTCTACCATTTCTCCATCTCCATATGCCCCATATGGCCAATAAAGGAATAGCTCTCCATTCTTTCTTCATAGTACCCCATATTTTGAATGCTTCGGAAATGGATGGGAAAGAGCAGAGGTTAAAACCATTGAGATCAACAAGATTCCGCCAGACTGACCGCACTTGTTGACAGTTGAGGAATAGATGTAAATTATCTTCAGAGCTTTTTCTGCAAAGCAGGCATATGGACCGGCCGTGCCAATTGCGTTTTTGTAGGTTTTCCCAAGTGAGGTTCCTATTGTTATAAACCAACCAAGCAAAGATGATGATCTTGGTGGGGCATCCCGATTTCCAAAATGTGAGAGAAAATATTTCTCTGGACATATCAACCTCAGAACTTAGAAGCTGCATATAGTTATGTTTTACCTTCACATTCGAAGAGGCATCCAAGGCCTTCTATATAAGAAGATTTTTTCCGCTGATCGAAAAATCCCATGGCCATGCAGCGAGGTTAAAATTATATAACCATTCATATCTTCGCACAGCTGCATAGTGACAAGATTGTTGCAATAGCGATGTCAACATTTTCAATGGGTCATAGCCATTGTTTATTTAATTACGAGTAAACGGATTGTAGTTTAATTTTCAAATAATTATTTACTTAAACTTCGTGTGAAATTGTAATTTAGCAGTTTCGATGGAAAACGGTAAAAAACTGTTATGGCTTAAATATTCTTAAATATTTATTTCTAATCTTAAAAAAATATATAATATCATTGTAGATTTTGATTTTTGTATAATTTTTTCTTTAATTTCGTGTTTTTAATTTTACCTTTTTTCTTTCACTAGTTGTTGTTTCTGGATATAGCCAAATATTCATTAAAAAAATCCATTTTAATTTAATTTACTTGTCTTTCATTACCATATATATAATGTTTTCAATCTCAATGCCAATTTTTTTTTATTAACCCTCACTTGTGAAGGGTGCTTTTTAAGTTATAAATTAATATTCCTAGCTATTTATTTCTAATCTTAAAAAAATATATGATATCATTGTAGATTTTGACTCTATATAATTTTTATTCTTTTTTAGTTTTTACTTTTTTTTCTTTTACTAGTTGTTTCTAATATAACCAAATCTTTATTAAAAAGAAAAAACACTTAAATTTAACTATATTTAAAATAAACTACATATATTTGCTACTATGTAGCTTGTTAAATTCCACAATCTCAATCATTAGGTTTCACTTTAACGAATTCAAAGAATATAGACCATCACCCATAGTTGTTCTTTTGTCATTGAGTTTCTAGGCAAATTCACTTTAATGTATTCAAAGGCTAAAGACCATCCGCTCCCTACATTTTTATTTCTATTGTACGCTCTTTGATTTTGATAGGTTGATAGGTATTTTAAAATATTGAAATTATTTTTGCACTTTAAAATATTAAATTAATCTAGACTCATCTTAATTCTAGATCTATAAAGTACCGAAAGGGATTAAATCCCTTTTTATAGTAAAGGAAGTCTGTATCTCAAGAGATTTGATCCCTATCGATGAATGGTAGATCCATCGAGGGTTAAAATGGATCTAAGTTGGTATTAATATTAATATTAGATGTTTTTTTACATGGCATGATAACAAAATTAATATTTTCAAATATTACAACTTTGATGTGGAAATATTTATGTCATTAAAAATTTTAATATATCCATACGAAATGGTTTTTCCTTTTAAAGATTCATTTTACAAATATTTAATTAAAAGAAATATTAAAATTTTTAAGAGTCAGATATTTTATTCCTTGTGTTATAGTTTTTTGTATCTATAATTATTTTTCATTTTTATTTTGGATCCATATTTTTATATTTATTGTTATTATTTTATTGGAGACATAATATATTTACTGTATTGTAGAATACTACCCCTAACAAAATAAAAAATTGATTTGACTAAAAATATAATTAAATGTTTTATTTTATATTCAATACTTCATAACTCAAATAAATTTCATAATTAAAATAAATTTCTGAAAATTAAGAGCCTATTCCTTATCTTATTATAACATCTTAAAAAAATAACATCTTAGTGTAGCAATTATTCAACCATTTAATCATTCTTTATTTAAAAAATAACATCTTAGTGTACCAATTATTCAACCATTTAATCATTCTTTAAAAAAAGAGGGACCATTACAATTATACACTCAAATATATACGCCTAAAAGTATATATACATACAAAGGTCAAATTCAACCATATTTGTAATTGTAAATTGATCAATTAATTTGTATAAAAGATAATTCTCGAATTTTATGAAAAAAAGATTACGAATAAAAGCCAACTGTTAAGAATAAACTATTCCAATTTTTCTTTTTTAAATACAGCTAATCATTGCTACGGTCATAAAGCGTGTTTCTTAGCTCAATAAAACTTTTATCGTATCAATCTTTTTCGTTAAACCATAAAGCGTGTTTCTCAACTCGATAAAACTTTTATCGCATCAATCTTTCTCGTGAAGCACGTCTTTGAGTTTTGAAATTACGTTGGTGGCAGCTTGCGGTGCAGAAATAAGTACCCGCTAATAATCTTCATTGGGGTAGTATAAAAATTATGTATTTTTTTGGTCCTAAAAACTATGGAAGCTATAATTATATTTTAAAAAAATTTCGCAGAGATTTTTGTTAATCGAAATAAGAGTTGCCAAAATTCATAATTTTAAATGCTTTATTTTTTTAAATGTGCTGAATCTATTTCCACCATCAAAATTATGATTCAAACATCGCATTTACAAGATTTTTTGAAAAAATTTACTGGAATTCTGGCCACTTTTAACCATCCAAAGAATTCCTCCACCTCCCTAAAGGAGACCATCTTCATCACCTTTTCTCATTTACCCATGGAGTATTGCAATGACCATCCACCACCACCACAGAAAATGCTAGAGAATAAAGCTAAGATGTAATGGAATTTTGCTTTCTGAATGATCCAACCCACCATGGACTTTTATTGAACTCCAACCCTTTATTGTTATTGGATCTGTGGATGGATTGATGTGTCTCTCCATGCAAAAGATGGCTCTATGAGCCACCCTAAGTGTAATATCCCTATCGTAATAACTCGGTGTAAAAGTAATTTTAAATTACTAATCAGTTATAAAATTGATTCTTGATATGTGTAAAAACTCGAGTAATGGAAGGAAGCCTCTAAGAACTTATTCCTCCAACTACCGCACCCTTCAATAAATGCATAGCTATGCTCCTGGATATAGGTGACACCTCAGCAATGTCTGCGAGGTTTAGGGAAAGGCGGCAGCAAGAAAACAATTCAGTGAGATGTATTGGCGGTCGTCTAGTACCTTTGGATGCCTGAGCATGCATTTCGAAGAGGCCGTTGAGTTTGTGAAGGGGATTCGAAAGTTTTCAGTAGATGCGTTGAGATTGGGTGACAAAGAAATTGAAGAGGTGTCTCTTCCATGTGCATAATGGGCTACAACAGTTTTGACGGGTAATCCTGAAAGCAAATTCGAGTAGGTGGTGTGAGCTTTGGCGCAAAACATGACATTCAAGAGGTTTGTTGTTGGAAGTTTCTAATTTTTTCTAAAATTATAGACAGGTACCCTCGTTCTCTTGTCCACGTATTTGTGTTTTATTTGTTGCAAGACGGTATCGATTAAATCCTGGAAGCTTGGAAACAAGACGAGGGATGGGTGATGAATCATTCTTCTGGTTGTACTCTTAAAGAAAGTTTATGCTTTGCATTACCTTTCTATCCCACGAGTAATGGGTTGCTACAGCTATTGAAATAAAATAAGTTTTGTGAGTAGTAGATAACATTTATTTTTCTCTGCAGCTAAGCGTCTATTCATTTCTCTGTCGGTAAGTTAAAGAGATAAGAAGCTTTGAAAGCAGTCAATGGGGGAAACTGAAATTGAGGGGTGTGAATAAATCTCCCCAAATTCCTTATAGTGAGCGCGGTTATAATTTTGGGATTGTCTTTTTGATTTCGAGGGCGTAGTTGTTTGTGATGTACCTCGTGTCCTTGATGCTGTCGAGATAAATATATCTTCTTGAAGCGGCAATTGATCATGCATGAAAGGAATTTTCAACTGATGAATTGTTGCGTTGCCGTAGTTATCATCCTGCGCTTTTTAAAATCCTGGGCGGATGGTTTATTATAGACTTCAAGTTTGAGAATAAATATATGTGTCATGTTTCCTTGTTCTTCAAGGAAGCACCTATACTTTCTTGGGATTTTCTTCGGGTGAGCAGGAGGAGATGATCTGGGTGGTGGTGAATTACTACCAGATCATAGGGCGCTCTTTCATGATGAAAAGTTGTAGCACACTACAAATGTGCTTCTATTTCCTTGCACTTTTAACCAAAGCTTTACTATTTGCTTTAGTTATATCCAATTATCTTCCTCACGCTAGTTTTAGTGAAATGATTTTGTTGTATGAGTTTGTCGTTTTTTTACCTCCGGCTTCTGTTTGTGGCATTGAGCCTGATCTTCAATATCTTAGTTGTATGGCATGGACTTTTGTGCAATATGTTCTCTGATTTGATATTTCTCCAAGAAAGCGTGTTCGTCTTTAGCCTCGTCTTTAGTCGTTCTTTCTTCCGCCGAGTGTGAGAATGCCGCATCAGAGATGCATCATAACCAGATTGCAGGGCACAATGGGTGAAAAAAGAGGTTGGCACTTTTTGCATGGGTAGAGGGTTCTCTTGAAAATCAATACTTAGACCTGAGAAAGAATTATGTTAACTTTCTTGAAAGTATTAATCTCTTGAAAATATTGTCCTGCTAGATGAGTTGGGTAGACTTCTTGATTTTGGTGAATAAGAGGTTAAGTCAATCTTGATATTGTTTCTTTATTTTTATGCATAAATATAGGTATCTATAATAATTTCGTAAAAGAGGAAGCATGAGAAACTTACTTATAGGAAGATAGGAAATGGGGTTATGATGACTTCCTTTAAGAAAGAAGTAAGTAATTTGTTACATGAAATGATGGTAGTATTCTAGAGAAGAGAATATGAGTTGCATACATTTAAGAAGGACTATTATGATAAGTTATTGTATGCACAAAGAATAGTCATTGTAATATAGAGATAAGTTCTTTGTATGATAGAGAAATTATGTTGAATTCTCGAAAAATAACAATGTGAAAAGAACACATGTGCATAAGCATAGGAACAACAGTTTATTACATGTATGAAGATATCACGATTGTGTTGTACATTTTAGTAGAACTAATGGGTTAGATCTCTTAAAGAGAATTATGCATTAGTGTGAATAAACATTGGGGAAGTAAAACAAGTAATACTTTAACATGTGTACTAATTAATTAGTATGTTATGCTTGCTCATGCACCTGAGTAGATGTTAAAAGATCACTTTTAGAGGTTGCTTATTGATTGATTAATATTGTATCTAATCTTGTTGCCAAAGCTTGTTGACAACAACATTGACAGGAAACAATGGCGGTTGGTGCCAAAGAAAAGTGGTGTTTAACATTGTGGCAGGAAAAGGATTAATGGTCCATGAAAATGTGTACAAGTTGCGGAATCGTACATTGCTGGAACAATCATGCCACAAGGATGTTGCATGAGGCGATAAGTAGGTAAAGGTTTTCATGGAAAATGTAATAGCTTTTAGCTAGTTATGAGACATTTTGATGATATTTCATTGTAATAATTTATAGCAATGGATAAGGGATGGAATCCTTTATAAGCCATTGAGTGAGGGGTGAAAACCCTCACGAGCGTTTAATAATAAGATTAAATGTTTGCTAGTTTTCACCCTACGGGATTTCCAGGGTATATCGGTGTTCAATGGTGTGATTGCCTTTTGTGTCAGTTTGATGATGTTGAATCCTTGATAATGATGATTCTTTATTTGATGTTATAATCATAATGTCCAAAGTATGTGATTAATTAATATGGTTAAGGAAATTCATGAAATGGACGCAAGGTTCATGAGACAGTTTATGTTATTACACTACCACAGTGGTGGTTAATGGTTATGCAAATGGTTATGCAATATTATTGTCTTCTATTGCAATTTACTTCATGTACTAATTAACATTATATCTAATGGTTAATGAGGAATGTGGAGTTGTGAATTGGATAATTACTTGTGGGTAATTTGTATAAAAATTCTAACTCCCTGCTTTTATATGTGAGGTTACTGGGGTACGTTGCAAGTGGTATCAGAGCTAAAGGTTGCAGCATTGGTGCCTTTGGGAATTGGTAAGCGGAAAAGAAATTGAGGTACACCACGAGTGGGCATTAACTCAGGTATGAGTTTAACCATTCACGTATTGATTTATGTAGTAGACTACTTTTGACATGATAAGTGTGATTTGTGTTTATAATTGCTTTGAGTAGTAAGTAATAAAGTTTGTTGCATAACTATGTTCATGACATTGGATTCCTGATGAGGATAAAAGACAATAAATTTTTTGTCGCACTTAAGAACAATATTGAACACTCATTACACTTATAAACAATATTGAACACTCATTGAGGAAAGTGACAATCAACTACCAACTTTTGATTTGCAAATATGGCAATAACAATGATGCATTTATTGAACAAGATTGAAGTTACAATGAACGAAATTTAATGAGTCAATGCATGAATATAAATTATGGGGAACATCCTTGAATAGGATGACAAATTGTTTTAAAATGACATTAGAAGAACCCCTTTAGATATTGAAAATATGCAATGAGTCAAGTAGCGAGACTTGATTGTAATAACTAATTTTTTATTAAGTTTTGTCATGGTTTCATTAAGATGATTGGTAGTTGTGATTGGTTAGGGTTGTATGACTAACTAATAGCACTTATGTGTGTGAATTGAATTTGATTTAAGCTTTTCACAATTCGCAAACAAGTGATTATGGTAGTTACTTCTCGTATCGGTTTGTTGATGGCAATACATTGTGGGAAATTGGAAATGTTTAGATTGTTACATCAACTATCATTGACATTTACAGAGTAATAAATATTTGCATATACTTTTATGCATAATAGTATTGTGCCACAAACTAAAAAGATTTGGGAAATGAATACTTGTTAAATGATGCATATGTATAACTAACGTTGCTGATGGGATTAAGTAGTGGTAGCTTAATGGCAACAAGAAAAACTCGTCACGTGAAATGTTGCATTGAGAATTGCAAATCATAAATGAGAAAGAATATTGTTATATGATATGCATGAATTGTGTTATTTGGAAAATCTGAATGCATACAACATGTATGATAGATATGTTTCTGATCAATCTAGATGTTGTGAACCCATGATGAGGGTTAAGTGTAGATGCATGGTGTACATGCATGTTTGTTTTGTTAATGATAATGATTATATGGTTCATACTGTAAATTACTTTGGGGAAAGTGATAAAAGAGAAATTTAACATGCCAAATAGTTGCAGATAGAGGTGAAAGGCTAGAATGCCTTAGGTTGATGGTACTTGTCTGCCCGGATTTGGTTTGATGGCAGTTACCTGCCCGGAGGGGTTGATGGTATTTGTTTGCCCGGATTTCCTCTCCTTACAGATAAATGATCTCAGTAAAGGAAAAATTCCATGTTAAACCTGGTAAGGTATCTATCAAAGAAATTGTTTGGATGTGAAAATGACTCGATCTGGTTGTGGGAAATAGTTCCCATGGGTTGGGAATTCTTTAGCCTATTGTGGTTCTCATAGCTAAAGAAATTAACTAATCAACTATATGATCTGATAAAAATGAATTTTACATATAGTTGTGTAAAATATGTTATGCACATTTAACAGGAAATGAGCTTAGTGCTCAATAAGGAGTTATTGGAATTTTAATTCCTTTATCATATTATTAATCTTGCAAACATCTTAGTAGGGGCTAAGAAAATTTTCACTTGATGCAGTGTATGACTGTTTTGATGATTAGAGAGCTAGGTGCTCTTTCGGTACTTTTAGAAGTACTCTATGGATAGTTAAAAGTATTTCATTTGACTCAGAATATTGTGACTAATGCAATTGAATTTGTTTGTTATACATTACAGGATTACTTACCATGGAGGGTTGATGGGTTATCCAACCACTATTAAAATTCTTCCGTGAAAGTGCTCATGATTTTCAAGAGTAGATGGTAAGTAATGGTAAGTTGATACAGAGTTTGGTTTTTGAATTTGAATAAGGGCCAAGTGGTGGCAATTAAAACTTGCATATTTTTGCAGTTATGAATGCTTATGACTATTGATCTTTCTTATGATTATATCATTACTATTTTGTTTGTTGTCATTTCTTGGAATAAAATCTTTGATTTTAAAAAGGAAGGATCACATTTTGGGTGGTTTATATGGTTATACCATGAGTACAATCTAAAGTTCTGACGAGAGATGAACACCGAGGAAGGTGTTCTTGTTAAGCGGGGGAGTATGTAATATCCATATCGTAATAACTTGGTGTAAAAGTAATTTTAAATTACGAATCAGTTATAAAACTGATTCTTTATATGTGTAAAAACTCAAGTAATGGAAGGAAGCCTCTAAGAACTTATTCCTCCAACTACCGCACCCTTCAATAAATGCATAGCTATGCTCCTGGATATAGGTGACACCTCAGCAATGTCTGCGAGGTTTAGGGAAAGGCAGTAGTAAGAAAACAATTTGGTTAGATGTATTGGCGGTCATCTGGTACCTTTGGATCCCTGAGCATGCATTTCGAAGAGGCCGTTGAGTTTGTGAGGAGGATTCGAAAGTTTTCAGTAGATGCATTGAGATTGGGTGACAAAGACATTGAAGAGGTGTCTCTTCCATGTGCATAATGGGCTACAACAGTTTCGACGAGTAATCCTGAAAGCAAATTCGAGTAGGTGGTGTGAGCTTCGGCGCAAAACATCACATTCAAGAGGTTTGTTGTTGGAAGTTTCTAATTTTTTCTAAAATTATAGACAAGTACCCTCGTTCTCTTGTCCACGTAAATGTGTTTTATTTGTTGCAAGATGGTATCGATTAAATCCTAGAAGCTTGGAAACAAGACGAGGGACGGGTGATGAATCATTCTTCTGGTTGTACTCGTAGAGAAAGTTTATGCTTTGCATTACCTTTCTATCCCACGAGTAATGAGTTGCTACAGCTATTGAAATAAAATAAGTTTTGTGAGTAGCAGATAACATTTATTTTTCTCTACAGCTAAGTGTCTATTCATTTCTCTACCGGTAAGTTAAAGGGATAAGAAGCTCTGAAAGTAGTCAATGGGGGAAACTGAAATTGAGGGGTGTGAATAAATCTCCCCAAATTCCTTATAGTGAGCGCGGTTATAATTTTGGGATTGTCGTTTTGATTTCGAGGGTGTATTTGTTTGTGATGTACCTCGTGTGCTTGATGCTGTCGAGATAAATATATCTTCTTGAAGTGGAAATTGATCATGCATGAAAGGAATTTTCAACTAATGAATTGCTGCGTTGCCGTAGTTATCATCCTGCGCTTTTTAAAATCCTGGGTGGATGTATTGGGTTTATTATAGACTTCAAGTTTGAGAATATATATATGTGTCATTTTTCCTTGTTCTTCAAGGAAGCGCCTGTACTTTCTTGGGATTTTCTTCGGGTGAGTAGGAGGAGATGATCTGGGAGGTGGTGCATTACTACTAGATCATAGGGCGCTCTTTCATGATGAAAAGTTGTAGCGCACTACAAATGTGCTTCTATTTCCTTGCACTTTTAACCAAAGCTTTACTATTTGCTTTAGTTATATCCAATTATCTTCCTCACGCTAGTTTTAGTGAAATGATTTCGTTGTATGAGTTTGTCGTTGTTTTTACCTCCGGCTTTTGTTTGTGGCATTGAGCCTGATCTTCAAAACCTTAGCTGTATGGCATGGACTTTTGTGCAATATGTGCTCTGATTTGGTATTTCTCCAAGCAAGCGTGTTCGTCTTTAGCCTTGTCTTTAGCCATTCTTTCTTCCGTCGAGTGTGAGAATACCGCATCAGAGATGCATCATAACCAAATTGCAGGGCACAATGGGTGAAAAAAGAGGTTGGCACTTTTTGCATGATAGAGGGTTCTCTTGAAAATCAATACTTAGACATGAGAAAGAATTATGTTAACTTTATTGAAAGTATTAATCTCTTGAAAAGATTGTCCTGCTAGATGAGTTGGGTCGACTTCTTGATTTTGGTGCATAAGAGGTTAAGTCAACCTTGATTTTGTTTCTTGATTTTTATGCATAAATATGGGTATCTATAATAATTTCTTAAAAGGGGAAGCATGAGAAACTTACTTATAGGAAGATAGGAAATGGGGTTATGATGACTTCCTTTAGGAAAGAAGTAAGTAATTTGTTACATGAAATGATGGTAGTATTCTAGAGAAGAGAATATGAGTTGCATACATTTAAGAAGGTCTATTATGATAAGCTATTGTATGCACAAAGAATAGTCATTGTGATATAGAGATAAGTTCTTTGTATGATAGAGAAATTATGTTGAATTCTCCAAAAATAACAATGTGAAAAGAACACATGTGCATAAGCATAGGAACACTAGTTTATTACATGTATGAATATATCACGATTGTGTTATACATTTTAGTAGAACTAATGGGTTAGATCTCTTAAAGAGAATTATGCATTAGTGTGAATAAACATTGGGGAAGTAAAACAAGTAATTACTTGAACATGTGTACTAATTAATTAGTATGTTATGCTTGCTCATGCACATGAGTAGATGTTAAAAGATCACTTTTAGAGGTTTCTTATTGATTGATTAATATTGTATCTAATCTTTTTTCCAAAGCTTGTTGACGACAACATTGACAAGAAACAATGGCGGTTGGTGCCAAAGAAAATTGGTGTTTAACATTGTGGCAGGAAAAGGATTAATGGTCAATGCAAATAAGTACGATTTGTGGAATCGTACATTGCTGGAACAATCATGCCACAAGGATGTTGCATGAAGCGATAAGTAGGTAAATATTTTCATGGAAAGTGTAATAGCTTTTAGCTAGTTATGGGACATTTTGATGATATTTCATTGTAATAATTAATATCAATGGATAAGGGATGGAATCCCTTATAAGCCATTGAGTGAGGGGTGAAAATCCTCACGAGCGTTTAATAATAAGATTAAATGTTTGCTGGTTTTCACCCTACGGGGTTTCCAGGGTATATCGGTGTTCAATAGTGTGATTGCCTTTTGTGTCAGTTTGATGATGTTGAATCCTTGATGATGATGATTCTTTATTTGATGTGATAATCATAATGTCCAAAGTATGTGATTAATTAATATGGTTAAGGAAATTCATGAAATGGACGCAAGGTTCATGAGACAGTTTATGTTATTACACTACCACAGTGGTGGTTAATGGTTATGCAAATGGTTATGCAATCTTACTGTCTTCTATTGCAATTTACTTCATGTAATAATGAACATTATATCTAATGGTTAATGAGGAATGTGGAGTTGTGAATTGGATAATTACTTGTGGGTAATTTGTATAAAAATTCTAACTCCCTGCTTTTACATGTGAGGTTACCGAGGTACGTTACACTAAGTTATTAATTGTTTCATATATATATATGAATGATATATTAATATGGCAGTTAATTAAGAAAATTATATTAATATAAATAAATAGAATACAGAGTGAATATATATTAATATAAAATAAAATTATAATAATTTAGGAAAAAAACTGAATAACAATTGTGAAACTAATAAGAATAAAAATATAGAAAAATGCAAAGAGGGAAGCTAGAGATGAAGAAAAAGTAATTTTTTTATTACAAAGTGGATGGGTAAAAAGACGTTGAAAGGTTAGGTAGATTTTCCATTTGATTTTATTTTCAATTTTATCAGTTAGATATGACAATTATGGTTTGTAAATAAAAGAAAATTATATATTTCATGATATTTTGGTGTAATCATTTTATTATTTTTGGAACTTACCACACAAAAGTTTATTAACCAAAATTCTATTTACAATGGATTTTATGAATTCAATTGTTGACCATCTTTGAATATTTCTAATTGCGAATCACTTATTTTAGCTATCTAAATTTCTTTCATCTAATGAATAATTCGTGGAAATTTTTTACTTATAAATGAAGAGGTAATAGTTTACCAATGATAAGTTTTATCTTTGTTTCAAGATGGTTAAAAGAAACAAAAAGTATTA
>APFE030912784.1:0-15163 GCA_000404065.3 Pinus taeda | reverse complement strand
CGTTTCCAAAATTGGGAGGTCGCGTTTCGTATCGCTTCTTGTTTCGGAAACTCTTACCCGTTTCCCCGTTTCGTGCAATCTAGATTTTAATAAGGCAGAGCATTTGCTTACCCTCAAGGACTGTTTACGAACAATAGCAGAAATTGTACCATTCCATGACAGATGTAACCATAATCTCCCATCTGTCCTCGTCTTGAAGGATACAAAGGACAATGTCTCCACTCCATTGCTTGCCTTCGATGCACCTTACCAGTTCGAGACTAGTGACGACACCTGGCAAAAGACTGCATGAAAGCCTAACCCTAGAGCAGCGCTAAAAATCCATCTTGAATCAAAAAATCTGGTGGATCTACATCTGGACCCAATATTTATTTTTCATTTAACTAAGGCCTCACATTGGATAGATAATATCCAAGATTAGTGTAAGGGCTGATAGATTCAGGGTCATCAATATGGCATATTCTGATTATTTGCCTGCCCTTACCAGTGAAATGACTGAGAAATTTAGCAGAGAAATGACTCTGGCTGTATCAAACAAGTGTTTACTTGTGAACATAAAATCCTGAGTAATATTCTTTCAACAATCTATTTGTATAATGGTGGATAAAGACAAAG
Source organism: Pinus taeda (assembly GCA_000404065.3). Classification (NCBI taxonomy): domain Eukaryota; kingdom Viridiplantae; phylum Streptophyta; class Pinopsida; order Pinales; family Pinaceae; genus Pinus; species Pinus taeda. The sequence goes on along the minus strand of APFE030912784.1, from coordinate 14,548 downwards.
CCACTGATCCTAATTCATAATTAGGATATACGCCTTTATCCATCTCAATGGAATATCAGTACCAAATTGATGTCATTACATATGCAGTAGTTTCTATTTATGCAGTCTCCCAGAACTGTGCCTTCTCAACTGATCACACCCCCAGTTATATCATGACATTTCTATCGTGTGGCTCTTCTGAGGATGGCTGTGACAGTTGTGAATCTGACAAGAGGTCTTCTGCGTTGCTTCAGTTGCTTTCACAGCTTTCACAACATCAAGAAACATGCATGACTCTTGAATCTAAACAAGTTTTGCAAGTGTGATTGAGTTCATATCTTGCAAAAGAAGTAAGATTTAAGAACTATTGAATTGGGTGAAGGCTAACTATCTTTTTTAAACATGCAGGAATGTTGTACAAGCTCTATTATATTGCTGGACTTTATTTTGTCCTTTTTGTGTAACCAACAATCAGTTTTTGTTTATACTAGTTAAGTATTTCGTAGTTTTTTAACAATTTTTTCCCAAACGAAGGAAACATCATGCCATGTTAGTAGTTGTGCTAAATTTTCCAGAAGTACACAAAAAATGACTTGAGTTGTTCTGATTGAGTGAATAAAAGAGTTGCTTGACATTACACCAATTACATGAGCTTTATCTAGAAATATCAAGTGGTCTTCTGAACTCTTTTGTGGATTTTTTTGGTTTCTTTAAACAAAGTTTAAAGTTTGAGAAAATTCTCCTCTCTCTCTCTCTCTCTATATATATATATATTGTCAATTATCATGTCTCTGCACCACAGTATTTGGAGGACATGCATGAGAAGCAACGAAAGCCGAGAGCTGTCTCTACCTGTCAATTTTACTGTATTAAGGTGATGTTTGACATGAGGTGGGTGTTATATTCCCTCTTTTAGATGACTATGGTATAGCCTATGGGCTTCTTGACAGAGTGCAAATAAGGTTTTCAACATATTTACCAGATTCACCTTAGGGCACCTTGCACCCCGATCTGGATCTCCTCAGAATTGTGGAATCTTGGGTTCTTGTTTTTTTCTTTTGTGTATCTGTTTCCTGACATAGGATCAGTTTATGGTATTTGGGTCGTGGCAAATTTACCCCCCTAGGTGCATGTTTTGAACAATCTCTACTATCATCATTTCCAGGAACAGTGAGCACACAATTTACATAATAATATTTTTCTAACTTTGTCAAAATTTGAGCAATTTGTTCCCAGTGCTCTGGTTGAGCACTTTAGGGTTGGCATAAGATTTGTTGTGATCATCATGTTCATACGAATACTGTATTTTAGTAGTTATGTACAGTAAGTTGGCATCACTGTAGTCTGTCTTCTAGAGAACTGTAGTTCTCATCTGAAAGGTTAAAGTTCACTGCAGTGTGTCTTTCTGTATTTAATGGACCTCTCTTTGTGTTTAGCCATCAACACTCGTAGTTTGGTAATATGAATTAGAAGTGTTCACACTGCACAGAGTTCCACTACTAGATATTGCAATTAGAGGAATTGATTTTACTTCTTTCCACCATTTTCCATCTTGGCTCGTATTATTTTGGTGTTATAGCCTGAATATTTGATGATGTTATTTGTTAATTGCTAGGAATTGCAGTCATTTAATAGTCAGCAAACTTGGTGGTCTTTTCCCATTCCCCAATTAGCACTATGAGTATGAAGGCTCCAAAGTTGATATGCTTTAATTCAGATTTGATTTTTCTTTTTAAATGTCTATTTATTACAAAAAATTAGGGTTAGGTCTCTGATCATACAATCCCTAATTTCCAAACAAGTGCAACACCCACACTGGATTCTTTTGCCAATTTTGATTGGTTTTCAATGGTCATCTTACTAGCCTTGTGGTTGTTCATTCAGATATGTACAGTTGTAGTTTTGAGGATTCAAATTAGAGGCTTGTGAAGAAATGAAACCAGTGTTGCGTTGGTGCGATTGGGTGGCTAGTACAGTTGAATGTGTGTGTTTAGGATAAGTGGAGCAATGCAGATATTTTTATTTTGTAGAGGAAGTTGTTTGGATGTGGGTGCAGTAGGTATGGGTGTGGCTTATACAGGATAGAAAAATCCGTGCAACTCCTGGTGAAATATGTTAACCATGAGTCTTCTGCTCTGGCCATGGGTGTTAAAAGGGCTCATGAAAAAAACAGCAGGTGCTCAACACACATTTCAACCTTAACCTATACTTCCGTGCATGCAAATTAATTTTTCCATTAAGCAATTCTTATCCTGATTCTGATCAAATATTGAAGATGGAGAATGACAATTGTACAAAATTAGTTGAGACAGTATACATTCGCTCTTATAGTAAAAGTTTACGTATGTTGTTAAATGGACTATTTTCCACAGCTGAGGCATGGTTCAGGATACAACAAATCCAATATTTATGAACGTATGGTCCTGATGACATCGCTGTGTATTATCAAGATGCAATTGTTGTAGCAAATACAAGCTCACCCAGTTAGGGTTGAGCATCCTGCCTACAACACTTGAGCGCAATCATATTAAATCCCCATTAAAGTCTAGGTTGCAGTGTGACAAGGATGATGCATATTTGATTCTGATGCAAGGCCATATGTTTTTTAGAAACTACTGTTCTTACCATGTGCTTAGTCTTTCCTTATTTCTGGTTTGTCAAATCCATAAGGTTCAGTTTTATCTTCATTACATCATTCTTCTGAGAATTTTTTGTCTTATATGTGGTAAAAATGCGTGAGTTCTATGGCAAGGGTCAAGACTCAAGACAAACTTCCTATTCTTGGGTTGCACATACGTTGGCTCAGCGGTCTTCTTTGTGCTTGAAGCTCTGTGGTACGCATAACAATGGACAGTGCACACCATAGAAAAGATGTCTGAAATCTTGGCCAGGGCCAGTCATGTTTGTCTGCCAAATGCTGTCTCGCTGGATGATGTGGTAGTGACTTCTATTATGTAAAGTAACATATTTGATGGAGATAATATGTCAAATGTTTCTAATGAGGCAGGGCCATATTTTCCATTTATGGACGAAGGATTTTGTGAATCATAACAATGTTGTTCCTATTTTAGATCCTTACTGATTTTGGGGCATGTTACCTCCCAAGCCATTTCTCCAAATGCTACAAAGTCCTTTAACAAAGTGCAACCTGGGAAGATTGCCCATTGTCAACTCAACAATTCTTCCACTCATTTTAGGCTGGTATTTTACGCACATGGTGGGAAACCCTGGAAAATGTTGCCTCCCAAGCCATCTCTCCAAATGCTACTAAGTCCTTTAACAAAGTGCAACCTAGGGAAACTTAGGAAGATTGCCCATTGTCACCTCAACAATTCTTCCACTCATTTAGGCTAGTATTTTTAGGCACATGGTGGGAAACCCTAGAAAATATATGTTTTATGATGTTTTGTAAAGAATAAAGTGGATGGTGGAACCAAGATAAGTCCCTATATTGTTGGGTTATGAAGTCAAGATCAATGAACAAGAGGGTTTGAATATGATGATAAAGGCATAGTTAGGCTACTTACAATATTCTCTGAACTATCGAAAAACAATATGCTCTAACCACATGGGTCTTCTTCAATATGCATAAATATAGAGGGTCATTCTAATGAGCACCTTACAATACTTGCAAAATAACCAAGTAACAACGTGCAAGCATGAATAGGAAATGGGCATCCATGGCCTCTCAATATGTAGGACAACAACAATATCCATAGAATGAACAATTATTACCACCCAAGATAGGGAGGGTGAAACCAAGGCGATATGTTTTTTAGAAACCACCGTTCTTACCATGTGCTTAGTCTTTCCCTATTTCCGGTTTGTCAAATCCATAAGGTTTAGTTTTATCTTCATTACATCATTCTTCTGAGTATTTTGTCTTATATGTGGTAAAAATGCATGAGTTTTATGGCAAGGGTCAAGACTCAAGATAAACTTCCTATTCTTGGGTTGCACATATGTTGGCTAAGCAGTCTTCTTTGTGCTTGAAGCTCTGTGGTATGCATAACAATGGACAATGCATACCATAGAAAATATGTCTGAAATCTTGCCCAAGGCTAGTCATGTTTGTCTGCCAAATGTCGTCTTCCTGGGAGATGTGGTAGTGAATTCTATTATGTAAAGTAACATATTTGATGGAGATAGTATGCCAAATGTTTCTAATGAGGCAGGGCCATATTTTCCATTTATGGATGGAGGATTTTGTGAGTCATAACAATGTTGTTCCTATTTTAGATCCTTACTGACTTTAGGGCATGTTACCTCCCAAGCCATCTCTCCAAATGCTACTAAGTCCTTTAACAAAGTGCAACCTAGCTAAACCTGGGAAGATTGCCCATTGTCACCTCCCAAGCCATCTGTCCAAATGCTACTAAGTCCTTTAACAAAGTGCAACCTAGGGAAACTTGGGAAGATTGCCCATTGTCACCTCAACAATTCTTCCACTCATTTTAGGCTAGTATTTTTAGGCACATGGTGGGAAACGCTAGAAAATATATGTTTTATGATGTTTTGTAAAGAAGAAAGTGGATGGTGGAACCAAGATAAGTGCCTATATTGTTGGGTTATGAAGTCAAGATCAATGAACAAGAGGGTTTGAATATGATGAAAACGACATAGTTAGGCTATTTAAAATATTCTCTGAACTATCGAAAAACAATATGCTCTAACCACATGGATCTTCTTCAATATGCATAAATATAGAGGGTCATTTTAATGAGCACCGCACAATACTTGCAAAATAACGAAGTAACAAGGTGCAAACATGAATAGGAAATGGGCATCCATGGCCTCTCAATATGTAGGACAACAACAATATCGATAGAATGAACAATGTTTACAACACAAGATAGGGAGGGTGAAGCCAAGGCCATATGTTTTTTAGAAACCACCGTTCTTACCATGTGCTTAGTCTTTCCCTATTTCTGGTTTGTCAAATCCATAAGATTCAATTTTATCTTCAATACATCGTTCTTCTGAGAATTTTTTATCTTATATGTGGTAAAAATGCATGAGTTTTATGGCAAGGGTCAAGACTCAAGACAAACTTTCTATTCTTGGGTTGTACATACGTTGGCTAAGCAGTCTTCTAAGTGCTTGAAGCTTTGTGGTATGCATAAAAATGGACAGTGCACACTATAGAAAAGATGTCCGAAATCTTGGCCAGGGCCAATCATGTTTGTCTGCCAAACGTTGTCTTCTTGGATGATGTGGAAGTGACTTCTATTATGTAAACTAACATATTTGATGGAGAGGATATGTCAAATGTTTCTAATGAGGCAAGGCCATATTTCCCTTTTATGGATGGAAGATTTTGTGAATCATAACAATGTTGTTCCTATTTTAGATCCTTACTGACTTTAGGGCATGTTACCTCCCAAGCCATCTCTCCAAATGCTACTAAGTCCTTTAACAAAGTGCAACCTAGCTAAACCTGGGAAGATTGCCCATTGTCACCTCCCAAGCCATCTGTCCAAATGCTACTAAGTCCTTTAACAAAGTGCAACCTAGGGAAACTTGGGAAGATTGCCCATTGTCACCTCAACAATTCTTCCACTCATTTTAGGCTAGTATTTTTAGGCACATGGTGGGAAACGCTAGAAAATATATGTTTTATGATGTTTTGTAAAGAAGAAAGTGGATGGTGGAACCAAGATAAGTGCCTATATTGTTGGGTTATGAAGTCAAGATCAATGAACAAGAGGGTTTGAATATGATGAAAACGACATAGTTAGGCTATTTAAAATATTCTCTGAACTATCGAAAAACAATATGCTCTAACCACATGGATCTTCTTCAATATGCATAAATATAGAGGGTCATTTTAATGAGCACCGCACAATACTTGCAAAATAACGAAGTAACAAGGTGCAAACATGAATAGGAAATGGGCATCCATGGCCTCTCAATATGTAGGACAACAACAATATCGATAGAATGAACAATGTTTACAACACAAGATAGGGAGGGTGAAGCCAAGGCCATATGTTTTTTAGAAACCACCGTTCTTACCATGTGCTTAGTCTTTCCCTATTTCTGGTTTGTCAAATCCATAAGATTCAATTTTATCTTCAATACATCGTTCTTCTGAGAATTTTTTATCTTATATGTGGTAAAAATGCATGAGTTTTATGGCAAGGGTCAAGACTCAAGACAAACTTTCTATTCTTGGGTTGTACATACGTTGGCTAAGCAGTCTTCTAAGTGCTTGAAGCTTTGTGGTATGCATAAAAATGGACAGTGCACACTATAGAAAAGATGTCCGAAATCTTGGCCAGGGCCAATCATGTTTGTCTGCCAAACGTTGTCTTCTTGGATGATGTGGAAGTGACTTCTATTATGTAAACTAACATATTTGATGGAGAGGATATGTCAAATGTTTCTAATGAGGCAAGGCCATATTTCCCTTTTATGGATGGAAGATTTTGTGAATCATAACAATGTTGTTCCTATTTTAGATCCTTACTGACTTTGGGGCATTTTACCTCCCAAGCCATCTCTCCAAATGCTACTAAGTCCTTTAACAAAGTGCAACCTTGGGAAACTTGGGAAGATTGCCCATTGTCACCTCAACAATTCTTCCACTCATTTCAGGTAGGTATTTTAGGCACATGGTGGGAAACCCTAGAAAATGTTACCTCCCAAGCCATCTGTCCAAATGCTACTAAGTCCTTTAGCAAAGTACAACCTAGGGAAACTTGGGAAGATTTCCCATTATCACCTCAACAATTCTTCCACTCATTTTAGGCTAGTATTTTTAGGCACATGGTGGGAAACCCTAGAAAATATATGTTTTATGATGTTTTGTAAAGAAGAAAGTGGATGATGGAACCAAGATCAATGCCTATATTGTTGGGTTATGACGTCAAGATTAATGAACAAGAGGGTTTGAATATGATGAAAAAGGCATAGTTAGACTATTTACAATATTCTCTAAACTATCGAAAAACAATATGCTCTAACCACATGGATCTTCTTCAATATGCATAAATATAGAGGGTCATTCTAATGAGCACCTCACAATACTTGCAAAATAACCTAGTAACGACGTGCAAGCATGAATAGGAAATGGGCATCCATGGCCTCTCAATATGTAGGAAAACATCAATATCCATAGAATGAACAATTATTACAACACAAGATAGGGAGGGTGAAACCAAGGCCATATGTTTTTTAGAAACCACCGTTCTTACCATGTGCTTAGTCTTTCCCTATTTCTGGTTTGTCAAATCCATAAGGTTCAGTTTTATCTTCATTACATCATTCTTCTGAGAATTTTGTCTTTTATGTGGTAAAAATGCATGAGTTTTATGGCAAGGGTCAAGACTAAAGATAAAATTCCTATTCTTGGGTTTTACATACGTTGGCTAAGCAGTCTTCTTTGTGCTTGAAGCTCTATGGTCCACATAACAATGGATAATGCATACCGTAGAAAAGATGTTTGAAATCTTGGCCAGGGCCAGTCATGTTTGTCTGCCAAATGTCGTCTTCCAGGATGATGTGGTAGTGACTTCTATTATGTAAAGTAACATATTTGATGGAGAGAATATGTCAAATGTTTCTAATGAGGCAGGGCCATATTTTCCGTTTGTGGATGAAGGATTTTGTGAATCATAACAATGTTGTTCCTATTTTAGATCCTTACTGACTTTGGGGCATGTTACCTCCCAGCCATCTCTCCAAATGCTACTAAGTCCTTTAACAAAGTATAACCTAGGGAAATTTGTGAAGATTTCCCATTGTCACCTCAACAATTCTTCCACTCATTTTAGGCTGGTATTTTAGGCACATGGTGGGAAACCCTAGAAAATGTTACCTCCCAAGCCATCTGTCCAAATGCTACTAAGTCCTTTAACAAAGTGCAACCTAGGGAAACTTGGGAAGATTGCACATTGTCACCTCAATAATTCTTCCACTCATTTTAGGCTAGTATTTTTAGGCACATGGTGGGAAACCCTGGAGAATATATGTTTTATGATGTTTTGTAAAGAAAAAAGTGGATGGTGGAACCAAGATAAATGCCTATATTGTTGGGTTCTGAAGTCAAGATCAATGAAAAATAGGGTTTGAATATGATGAAAAAGGCATAGTTAGGCTAGTTACAATATTCTCTGAACTATCGAAAAAAATAATAATGTCTAACCACATGGATCTTCTTCAATATTATGCATAAATATAGAGGGTCATTCTAATGAGCACCTCACAATGCTTGCAAAATAACCAAGTAACAACATGCAAGCATGAATAGGAAATGGGCATCCATGGCCTCTCAATACGTAGAACAACAAAAATATCGATAGAATGAACAATGATTACAACACAAGATAGGGTGGGTGAAACCAGGCCATATGTTTTTTAGAAACCACCATTCTTACCATGTGCTTAGTCTTTCCCTATTTTTGGTTTGTCAAATCCGTAAGGTTCAGTTTTATCTTCATTACATCATTCTTTTGGGATTTTTTTGCCCTATATGTGGTAAAAATGTACGAGTTTTATGGCATGGGTCAAGACTCAAGACAAACTTCCTATTCTTGGGTTGCACATACATTGGCTAAGAAGTTTTCTTTGTGCTTGAAGCTTTGTGGTACGCATAACAATGGACAATGCACGCCATAGAAAAGATGTTTGAAATCTTGGCCAGGGCCAGTTATGTTTGTCTGCCAAACGCTGTCTTCGAGGATGATGTGGTAGTGACTTCTATTATGTAAAGTAACATATTTGATGGAGAGAATATGTAAAATGTTTCTAATGAGGTAGGGCCATATTTTCCATTTATTGATGGAGGATTTTGTGAATCATAACAATGTTGTTCCTATTTTAGATCCCTACTAACTTTGGGGCATGTTACCTCCCAAGCCATCTCTCCAAATGCTACTAAGTCCTTTAACAAAGTGCAACCTAGGGAAACTTGGGAAGATTGCCCAATATCGCCTCAACAATTCTTCCACTCATTTTAGGCAGGTATTTTAGGCACATGGGGAAACCCTTGAAAAAGTTACCTCCCAAGCCATCTCTCCAAATGCTACTAAGTCCTTTAACAAAGTGCAACCTAGGGAAACTTGGGAATATTACCCATTGCCACCTCAACAATTCGTCCACTCATTTTAGGCTAGTATTTTTAGGCACATGGTGGGAAACCCTAGAAAATATATGTTTTATGATGTTTTGTAAAGAAGAAAGTGGAAGGTGGAATCAAGATAAGTGCCCATATTGTTGGGTTGTGAAGTCGAGATCAATGAACAAGAGGGTTTGAATATGATTGAAAAGGCATAGTTAGGCTATTTACAATATTCTCTGAACGATCGAAAAACAATATGCTCTAACCACATGGATCTTCTTCAATATGCATAAATATAGAGGGTCATTCTAATGAGCACCTCACAATACCTGTAAAATAACCATGTAACAACGTGCAAACATGAATAGGAAATGGGTATCCATGGCCTCTCAACATGTAGGAAAACAACAATATCCATAGAATGAACAATGATTACAACACAAGATAGGGACGATGAAACCAAGGCCATATGTTTTTTAGAAAGCACCGTTCTTACCATGTGCTTAGTCTTTCCCTATTTCTGGTTTGTCAAATCCATAAGGTTCAGTGTTTTCTTCATTACATCATTCTTCTGAGAGTTTTGTCTTATATGTGGTAAAAATGCATGAATTTTATGGCAAGGGTCAAGACTCAAGATAAACTTTCTATTGTTGGGTTGCACATACGTTGGCTAAGCAGTCTTCTTTATACTTGAAGCTCTGTGGTATGCATAACAATGGACAATGCACACCATAGAAAAGATATCTGAAATCTTGGCCAGGTCTAGTCATGTTTGTCTACCAAATGTTGTCTTCCAGGATGATGTGGTAGTCATTTATATTATGTAAAGTAACATATTTCATGGACATAATATGTCAAATGTTTCTAATGAGGTAGGGCCATATTTCCCATTTATGGACAGAGGATTTTGTGAATCATATCAATGTTGTTCCTATTTTATATCCTTACTGAGTTTGGGGCATGTTACCTCGCAAGCCATTTCTCCAAATGCTACTAAGTCCTTTAACAAAGTGCAACCTAGGGAAACCAAGGAATATTTCCCATTGTCACCTCAACAATTGTTCCACTCATTTTAGGCTGGTATTTTAGGCACATGGTGGGAAATCCTAGAAAATGTTACCTCCCAAGCCATCTCTCCAAATGCTACTAAGTCCTTTAACAAAGTGAAACCGAGGGAAACTTGGGAAGAATGCCCCTTGTCACACAAACCTTCCCTTCATTTTAGGCTAGTATTTTTAGGCACATGGTGGGAAACTCTAGAAAATATATCTTTTATGATGTTTTGTAAAGAAGAAAGTGGATGGTGGAACCAAGATAAGTGCCTATATTGTTGGGTTATGAAGTCAAGATCAATGAACAAGAGGGTTTGAATATGATGAAAAAGGCATAGTTAGGCTATTTACAATATTCTCTGAACTATCAAAAACCAATATGCTCTAACCACATGGATCTTTTTCAATATGCATAAATATATAGGCCATAGGGTCATTCTAATGAGCACCTCACTATAATTGCAAAATAAACAAGTAAGAACGTGCAAGCATGAATAGGAAATGGGCATCCATGGCCTCTCAATATGTAGGAAAACAACAATATCCATAGAATGAACAATGATTACAACACAAGATAGGGTGGGTGAAACCAAGGCCATATGTTTTTTAGAAACCACGGTTCTTACCATGTGCTTAGCCTTTCCCTATTTCTGGTTTGTCAAATCCATAAGGTTCAGTTTTATCTTCATTACATCATTCTTTTGGGATTTTTTTGCCCTATATGTGTAAAAATGTACGAGTTTTATGGCATGTGTCAACACTCAAGACAAACTTCCTATTCTTGGGTTGCACATACATTGGCTAAGAAGTTTTCTTTGTGCTTGAAGCTTTGTGGTACGCATAACAATGGACAATGCACACCATAGAAAAGATGTTTGAAATCTTGGCCAGGGCCAGTTATGTTTGATTGCCAAACGCTGTCTTCCAGGATGATGTGGTAGTGACTTCTATTATGTAAAGTAACATATTTGATGGAGAGAATTTTTCAAATGTTTCTAATAAGGTAGGGCCATATTTTCCATTTATTGATGGAGGATTTTTTGAATCATAACAATGTTGTTCCTATTTTAGATCCCTACTGACTTTGGGGCATGTTACCTCCCAAGCCATCTCTCCAAATGCTACTAAGTCCTTTAACAAAGTGCAACCTAGGGAAACCTGGGAAGATTGCCCAATATGCCTCAACAATTCTTCCACTCATTTTAGGCAAGTATTTTAGGCACATGGGGAAACCCTTGAAAAAGTTACCTCCCAAGCCATCTCTCCAAATGCTACTAAGTCCTTTAACAAAGTGCAACCTAGGGAAACTTGGGAAGATTACCCATTGTCACCTCAACAATTCGTCCACTCATTTTAGGCTAGTATTTTTAGGCACATGGTGGGAAACCCTAGAAAATATATGTTTTATGATGTTTTGTAAAGAAGAAAGTGGAAGGTGGAACCAAGATAAGTGCCCATATTTGTGGGTTGTGAAGTCAAGATCAATGAACAAGAAGGTTTGAATATGATGAAAAGGGCATAGTTAGGCTATTTACAATATTCTCTAAACTATCAAAAACCAATATGCTCTAACCACATGGATCTTCTTCAATATGCATAAATATAGAGGGTCATTCTAGTGAGCACCTCACAATACTTGCAAAATAACCAAGTAACAACGTGCAAGCATGAATAGGAAATGGGCATCCATGGCCTCTCAATATGTAGGACAACAACAATATCCATAGAATGAACAATGATTATAAAACAAGATACAAGATAAGGAGGGTGAAACCAAGGCCATATGTTTTTAGAAACCACCGTTCTTACCATGTGCTTAGTCTTTCCCTATTTCTGGTTTGTCAAATCCACGAGGTTCAATTTTATCTTCATTATATCACTCTTATGAGAATTTTATCTTATATGTGGTAAAAATGCATGAGTTTTATGGCAAATGTCAAGACTCAAGATAAACTTCCTATTCTTGGGTTGCACATACGTTGGCTAAGCATTCTTCTTTGTTCTTGAAGCTCTATGGCACACATAACAATGGACAATGCACACACCATAGAAAAGATGTCTGAAATCTTGGCCAGGGCCAGTCATGTTTGTCTGCCAAATGCCGTCTTCCAGGATGATGTGGTAGTGACTTCTATTATGTAAAGTAACATATTTGTTTCTAATGAGACAGGGCCATATTTTCCATTTATGGACGAAGAATTTTGTGAATCATAACAATGTTGTTCTTATTTTAGATCCTTACTGACTTTAGGGCATGTTACCTCCCAAGCCATCTCTCCAAATGCTACTAAGTCCTTTAACAAAGTGCAACCTAGGGAAATCGAGGAAGATTGCCCATTGTCACCTAAACAATTGTTACACTCATTTTAGGCTGGTATTTTAGGCACATGGTAGGAAACCCTAGAAAATGTTACCTCCCAAGCCATCTGTCCAAATGCTTAAGTCCTTTAACAAAGTGCAACCTAGGGAAACTTGGGAAGATTGCACATTGTCACTTCAAAAATTCTTCCACTCATTTTAGGCTAGTATTTTTAGGCACATGGTGGGAAACCCTAGAAAATATATGTTTTATGATGTTTTGTAAAGAAGAAAGTGGATGGTGGAACCAAGATAAGTGCCTGTATTGTTGGGTTATGAAGTTAAGATCAATGAACAAGAGGGTTTGAATATGATGAAAAAGGCATCGTTAGGCTAGTTACAATATTCTCTGAACTATCGAAAAACAATAATGTCTAACCACATGGATCTTCTTCAATATGCATAAATATAAGGGGTCATTCTAATGAGCACCTCACAATACTTGCAAAATAACCAAGTAACAACATGCAAGCATGAATAGGAAATGGGCATCCATGGCCTCTCAATATGTAGAACAACAACAATATCCATAGAATGAACAATGATTACAACACAAGATAGGGAGGGTGAAACTTCTACCCTAATGTCTTATTTTTGGATCAAAATTTCGATTCTTCAAGGATTACACCAGCCCTTTGTAAGAGTAATTTACAGTCATCAAATCAACCCATTAAAAGTGGAAAAAATAAGAAAAACCTCACTCGGACTGGTCCTTGTTCCAATCCTCCAAATATATCCAACTAAGTGCTTGGGGGAATTCCTTTTCTTCCAACCATGCCTTAAGCAATTGAATCCTCTTTTATATTTACCTTTCAAACCAAACCTAATCAATAAAATAATAATAAAAGAGCGCTAGAAACCCTAGAGTTAGGGTATTCCTCATAGAGTAGTTGTTAGGGTTTGATTTAATTATAGGTTGATACATGTCAACTTCTCTTAGGGGGTTCTCTAAATATGTGAACAACTTACCTCCAATGATTTGTGGTGCTAGATAAAAAGCCCTAAGAATGCATTAGGTGCATTGTCGAACAATACATCCCTCTTTTGAGGGTAAATAAATGATCAAGCAACAACAGGTCTTCTTACTCATCCTTGGAGTGGAGTGGTCCTCATCAAGTGATCCTTTTTTGACCATACAAATGCTACTAGTACCACATGGCACTTTTCTAAATAGGTGTTCCTCTTTTGGCATCTTTCCCTACCATATTTTTTGATTTGAGCTTCCTCCAAGGTAGGGAATTTGCTCCTTTTCCATTTGTGTGAAAAGAAATACACCTACACCTTGATTTCAATCCATTGAATACTTTACCATTCATTCATCATTGTAAACTCTCTTTTGAATTCTTTGAATAGTCTATCTTTGCAATCCTATCTTGCAACTGTACACTTGAACTTGCAATACATATAGATCTAAGCTCTCTTCCACGTTTTCAATGTTGATATTTGTTTGCATATAGAAAAATGTTTAATGGAAAGAGCTTAAGTGACATCTCTAACATTGCTCAAGAGATATTTGCTACTTACTATCACTTAAGTGATGCCTATCAGGGGAAAAGTTAAAAAAATAGAGACATATTTCACAATTTTTAATTGATTTTCAACATAAAAAATGTCTTTTTCATTAAAGCTCAAGTTCAAATGTTGAATTTATACCCCAAATGTAGTGAGTTACATATCTAAAACTTCTCATCTTTAGATTTTTATGTAATTGATGGTGACCCCTTACATATTAATATTAATATTATTATTTTATTTTTTTAACAGAAAAATAAATAAATTCCAATCTCTTAACTACTAAATCTTTAACTACTAAATCTTTATGCACAAGTTGCCCCTTTAACTTTTGCTAGCACAACAACAAACTATGGATTAAGGTTTTGTTTAATGAACAATCTATCCTTGAAATCTTATCTTGCAATTGTACACTTGAGTTTGCAATACATCTAGATCTATTCTCCCTTCCACCTTTTCCATACCATTATCTATTTGTATATAGAAAAATGTTTAATGGAATGTGCTTAGGTGACATTTCTAACATTACTTAAGAGATATTTTTTTGCCTATTGTCACTTAAGTGATTTTTATCAAGGATAAAAAG
>APFE030912777.1:13715-48308 GCA_000404065.3 Pinus taeda | reverse complement strand
AGAAAGGAGGTTTTGTCATTTGAATCATCCAAGAGTTGTTCATTTATGTAATGTAAAGGAGGTTGCCCCCTTGAAGAGGCTGAATTATAAGGCATTGATCTATCTTTTCTATCTTTTTGGGAGCCGGTTTCATAACAAGTAAGCTTGTAGAATAATTAAATTCTTCATATAGAAATTGACCACACAGAGACTGAAAAGACTAGGCAACAAATCTATCTGGGCTAAAATATTTGAAAAAACAATGCAAAAATTTGCATACGCGATTATGTTCAAACACAGAAGTGTGCACACGTGCTTCTTACATAGGAAACCTTCGTATACCCAAGTTCACTTTACAAAAACAAGCATGTATATGCTACTGTATACGAAGTAAAGAGCATATACAAAGCTTTGCAAGAAAAAATAAAAAACAAAGTCTGATCCAAAAGATCAGACTTAAGGCTTGGGACTCTAGTAGACCAAATAAGATTGTAACAGCAAGAAAACCAAAGACCAAGCCCTGATTGAGAATGAATAACCCAAACTAGGAATAACAAGATTGTTATCCCCAACGGAGTCGCCAATTCTGTTTCGAGTGAAAGCACCCTAGGGCTTTGGGTTAGAACCCAAACAGAGTAGAAGCAAACTATAACAAGAAATACTCATATGGCTCAGGAAAGATGCTTATATTATCAAACTACGTAAGAGTGACTACATCTGGATTTCCTTCATTTAAGTAGGTCCCGCAGGGTTCAAAGCCTCTGCAACTCCTGATGTTCTTCAAACCTGAAAATCATTCAATTCAAACATACATAGCAATATATAAGTAAAGCATATTCATGAAATTGAATTTAGATCATATAAACAAATGATTGATCATACATCAAAATGACATTCATATATGAATTAAAACATAATTTGATGCATAAACATAGTTAATTTCAGAAATAAGACAACATTTCTTTTATTGCAGTAAGCTATAAATAACATGGAGAGAATTCTCCTGAGTCTTCTTCTGGCTCCAAGTAGAACCGTCCTCCAGATTCGTCCTATCCCAACCTTCAACAATCTTCTTCCATCACCAACACCATGATATCTCAAGCAAAAGGAAGGATATCTATAATCAAGGAAACAAGGGTTTCCTGAAGCTTGGGGAAGTGCATGAGGCACAGGGATTCATTAGACTCAATCAGGGATAATCTCATTATAATAACTCTATCTCTTCTCCTCCTTAAGGCCTTCCCATAGAGGTCTTATTTATACCACTCCCAATTAGTTTTTTAGTTGGGAAATAGTTGGGCTCCGTCCAATAGGAGGTAATCAACAAGTAAAACCCGTGAACTCCACCCATAATTAAGGAAATTTAATTTTTTTAAGTGTTTTAATACATATACGCGGGTTGGGTATTGACTGACCCACGTGTACACGCTTTTAGCTCAAGAAAAAGTAGCATACTGGGAATAAAACACTGTTTTTTATATATTTGGACCAAGTCTAGAAGGAGGGGTTGCCCTAGGGCATAAACAAAGCATCACATATACCAAAAGTGGTAAATGGTGCTATAACAAATTGAATACATTATAAATACCAAGATTTGATGATCCGAAGACTAGGTATCCTTATATATATAGGAGACAAAGGGTAAAATTATAATAAAATGGTACAATGAAAGGTTCTAGCCTACATAACAATATAATAATAGAAATATAATCACTCAATATATAGTGCTAAATAAGGGGTTTTAGGAAGAACATGGGACTTATATAGGGTTTAACATGCCCCTTCCCTTTAAAAAAGTGTTGTCTATGGATGTTTTTGCATGAAAAAATCATCTTCCCATGTCATTGCTTCTACTAGTAGGTTCTTCAATTTGATAAGGTATTTAGTAATTGATCAATTTCTTAGCTACTTAATCCTTGTTTCTAGTATTTTTTTTGTTCTAGTATGATTTTCCCTTCTTCATTAATCTATGGTAAAATGGTTTAGATTGGGATATCATCATCAATTACCTTCTTTAAGAAATAAACATGGAAGACTGGATGCACATGTTTAATATGAAGGAAACTTCAATTTTTAATCCATACTTCCAATCCTCTCCAATACCTTAGAGGGACCATAATACCTTGGTTCCAATTTATTGTTATTATTTTATTTCTTAAGTAACATCTCTTTATATGGGTTTTAGTTTCACAAATACCTAATTCCCAACTTCAATTTCCTTTTCATTGCAATGTTGATTTGCTTATTATTTCATCTTATTTTGTGATATAACTAAGTTGTCCTTCAATAGTTTGAGAACATCTTGTTGGTGATGTATGCATTCCTCTACTAATGAAGCCCTTATAGTCCCTCTCGAGGGTGACATGATGGATTGAGGATGATATCCATAAGGTGCCATAAATGGTGACATTTTTTATGAGGAATGGAAGGATGTGTTGTACCACCATTTTTCCAAGGGAGGCCATTTGACCCACTATGTTTGTTTATCAAATGAAAAGCAACATATACATACCTCTAAAGATTTATTCACAATCTCAATTTTCCCATGAGATTGAGGATGATAAGATGAGTTGTAATCCAATTGAGTACTTTAATAAGAAAATAATTAAGTCCAAAAATTTCCAATGAAAATTTGATCTTTGTCACTTGCAATATTCTTCGTTAGTCATGTAGATTTTGGACTATTTACATGAATTATTATACCATTTCACTTTCTTTAAAAGGACGAGGAATAGAGAAAAATGGGCATAATTTGTCATTTGATCTACCACTACCATAATGACATCATTTCCTTCAGATTGGGTAAATTAGTATTAAAATCGCATGAAACTTCTTCCCAATGCTGAGCTAGTATGATTAATGGTTATAGGATCCCTAGGGTCTTGATTATCTCTCCTATATTTTTTTGGCATTCCATACATTCACGCAAAAATTTTTGCACATCTGCTTTATTACCTTCCCAAAAAAAGGTCTTTCTTGATCCTATGGCATGTCTTCAAGGACACTAAATTTCCTCATATAGGATAAGTGTGTAATTTCAAAAGCACCTTCTATTTTAGTTAAGAATTCTTACACAAGTACATGTGATATTGATAACACAACAAATCCTTCTTCCACTTAATTTTTGCTATTGCATTATGTTCCTCCTATAGTTGTTGAATTATCTTACATACCTTCTCATCTTGCTTCCATTATATCCTTGCTTCTTCCACCTAATCTGATTGTGGAATTGAAATAACACATAGTAAACCCTTTAAATCTTCCTCTTTCCTTGGGAGTGCATCTGCCACAATACTTTGTTTTCCCATTTTGTAGATAATCTCAAAGTCACAACCCAACATCTTTCTAGACCATTTTTATTGTTCTTCTAAAAATATTTGTTTTTCCAAGAAGCAGTTAAAAATATCACGATCTATTTTACTTTCAAGTGTCTTCATATTACACATGGATGCCATTTCTTGATTGCGTGTAGCATGGCCAACATTTCATTCTCATATATGGGCCTATGTAAGTTCTTTCCTTTAATTTCCCTACTTTCAAAGGAATGGGGCTTTGCTTCTTGCATGAAAAATGTGCTAATAACATGGATTGAGTAATCACACTCCACAGTGAAGGTTTTTGTGAATTCATGTGTCACCGAGACATTAGTTGCACACATAGCCTCTTTAGGTTTTTCAAAAGATTTAGTTTCTTTTTATTCTAAGAAAGTTATTCCTTATATATTTTCATTAGAGGTTCTACTATTTCACCATAATTGTTGGAAAACTTACAGTAATAATCTATCAATCCTAATAAATATTAGTATTTCTTCAAGGTATTGGGGATTGGCCATTCCCTCATAGATTTGAATTTGATAGGATCCATTTTGACACACTCATTAGATACAATATGACCCAAATATTCCAATTTTGAACCCCAAAGGCACACTTGGAAGGCTTTGCATATATTTGTTGCTCTTCCAATAGTGTTAAGACCCTATCAACATGTTTTACACTATCTTCCCAAGATTTGCTATAGATTAACACGCCATCAAAAAATAATAACAAAAACTTTCTGAGGAAGTTTAAAAAAATAGAATTCATCAAGATTTGAAATGTTGAAGGTGCATTTGTAAGTCCAAATGGAAAAAAAAAAACTCATAATGACCTCCATGTATTATAAAAGATACTTTTGTGAATGTGTTCTTTCCTCGTTATGATTTGATGATATCTAGAAAGTATATCCAACTTAATAAAGAAACTTTCTCCATGCAATTCCTCTAATATTTCATCAAAGACAGGAATAGGAAGCTTATATTTAATTGTTATTTTGTTGATTTTTCTGTAATATGGACAAATATGGCATGAACCATCCATTTTTATAACCATCACCAATAGTGGAGAATGAATTTTAGCTAGGTTAAATGATGTCATTCTCTAACATTTCTTGAACCATAGGTGCAATCTCATTCTTATATGCATATGGATAGTTGTAAGGTCCAATGTTAAATGGTACACTTCCAAGTTGCAAATGAATAGCATGGTCATGAATTGAGTAGGTAGAAGAACCTTAGGTATCTCTCCAAATACCTTGGAATGATTTTATATAGCTTTTTGAATATTCACACAAGAGGATGATATAAATGTTTGAACATCTAATGAACATAATTTTCCAATTATACCCTGGTGTCCCTTTTTTAGTAATTTTGTCATGATATTAAATCTTATCACTTTACAGGGTTTCCCTTGGATACCTATAAACTCAATTTCCTTTCCCCATCATGAAAACATTATGAAAATATATTTAAAAGTAAGGGCCTTGATTCCCAATGATTGTAACCATTGGATTCCTAAGACAAAATTAGCACCACCCATTGGGATTGCAACCATGGTAGTATTCAATAAATACTCCCCCATATTCAGCTTAATGCTATGGCACTTCCCTAAACAATTTATGGTACCTCCATTTGTAGTCATTACTTGAAATTTTGGTACTGGATATATAATGTAATTAAGATTTTTTCCAATTTGTAATTGATGAGGTTATGGGTTCTAATTGAATCAATCAACATTATTACCTTTTTCTTTTTGATATATCCTTCTATCTTGATGATTTATGGAGTATTGATCCCGGCCAACAGATGATAAGAAATTGTTGGAGTAACATCTTCTATCTCTAGATATTACGATGGTTCCGATTCCCGATCTGATTCATCATCAAAATCTACATAGAATAATTTATTTTCACGTAAGGTTGAGAGAGCCATTTTGATCACAGTGGTAGATATTCATAATGAGCATTTTTTTAAATCTCATTATCGGCCCAATGGTGGGGTTGGTGGGGTTTTGATCCTTACACTCCATAGCTTGCGGTATTGGATTTGACAAGTTATGAGAAGGTCCCACTTGGGAATATTATGTAAAATACCCTATTTTTCCTGACGTTGCCCACTTGTCTTTAAGACAATTCATTTATGCCCCTTACTATTTTTGCTGCTACAATTGAAACATAACCCCTTTGCTCTTCTTTTGTCAATATTTGGAGGTGTCAAACATGTTAGTTTAGGAGAGGGAGCATGATTTTATCTATAGCTATTAGTGACCAATTTTCTAGTGGTAATAATTTTACTTTCAAATTTTCTTGCTATATTGAAAGCATGCTCTAGAGATTTAGGTTCAATGAGATTCACCTCATCTTGTATATTTTCCTTTAAGGTTTTTTTGTTCCTTGGATTGACCCCATTAAGGGTCAATGCGAAGGGACACAATGTAACTTTATAATACTTACCCACTTTAGGTCCTATGCTATCCCTTGGAACAAAGGAGTAACCCTCAAGATGTCACAAATGATAATTGCCCCAAACTACCTCAAAATAATCATTTAAATTGTTAGATGCTAGGTCAGTGATGGTGTATAAGATAAGATGTGAATATTTAATGATAGAGTGGAGACAATAGACACTTAAATTAATGCATATTGATTTCAATAGGAATCATAATTCCCATAAAGCATATACCTCAAGGTAAATAGCTGATAGATTAAGAATAAGGATATGCTCAATGGATACTTTTGGTATTCCACTAGCATATAGAATGATTATATATATATATATATAATATATATATATATATATATATATATATTATATATATAGGAATAAAGTTAGTATTTCCATGCCCTTTATAATATAAAGTGTATTAAATACTATTCAATTCATTATATATATATAGGAAATAAAGTTAGTATTTCCATGCCCTTTAATAATATAAAGTGTATTAAATATATTTCAAGCAATTCATTGTCTGTGTGAAAACAATGAATCTACCATTTTAATTTAATATCTTACAAAACAATTATAAACCCTGTGAAATCTAATCTTTCATAGATGTATTCAACATGACAAATCAATGATAAGGAATACCAAATGAATATAGAAGTTCCAAGAAGATACATTAAACAAACCATAATACATATATTAAAATATATTCATGAAATATTATATATCTCTCCGTAGTAAATTAATGAAAGATTAACGATGTTAGGGAAAAATAAAGATGTGATCATAGTATCTGAAAAATTATTTCAATGACTAGATTGTGATCCTTTACAAAGTTGTATAATTGCGTGGAAAGAAATAAAAGGTCTTGAATTATAAGAAATTTCTTTACGTCCGCAATAGGAAAAACTAGATTGAATTTGCATTGTGGGAGACAAATCTATTGGTTTATCTTCAATATACTACTTAAAATTAGTCCCACGAGGTTCACCTAAGTGTGGTCTCCTATCCTTGTGTGAAAGATCTCCCTTCCTCATCCTTTTGTCTTCATTTTATTTTTTTCAATGATTAGTTTTCAAACTTTCGTTACATAACCACTCTATAAATGAAATTTATGAATGCTTCCCCTTTTAAAAATATTTTATATTCCAAATTTTATAAATCTATAGTATTAAACATATAAATTTCCCATCTTTTTAATAGCCATCACTGGTCATGATCCCGTAGTCTTTATAATAATTTTTTTTGGTATGTGTTATATTGTTTGCATGATTAGAAATGTTTTGACCTGAATTCCTAACGAGGGGGGCTTCCCCCCGATATAACTGTTTCCGTGGTGGGCCTTTAAGAGGGGGGGGGTGGGTTGATTACACTTTTATGGAGGTCCGGCCCCCCACACCCCCAACCCCTCCCCCCCCGTGGGGGCTTTTGGGGAAGTTCCTCTAAAGTGAAATTTTAGAAAAAAATCCTTGTAAAATATTGTAATTTCATAGTCAATCTCAATTGTTCATGATTAGGTCATAGATATAATGATAGACGTTATGTTAGGGAATTTTTCCCTAGAAGGAAACCCCTTTTAAGAAGGAATTGTATAACGATTATGTAATAATTGAGAGATATAAAAAAATTAATTTGGTTTTCTTGGTTTTATTGGTTTTAGGTTTCCAAGATAAAATCTCTGTGGAAATTGTGTGTGTGTGTGTGTGCTAATGAATCTTTTCAGTTTTGTATGGAGAATCTGTTTCTAGGAATTATTTGTATAGGGTTAAAACCCACATTTGGTATTAAAGCTGTTTTGGCTTCAAGGGGATTTCTTTGTGGCTAAGGGGTTTTGTGTGGGCCTATGGTAACTGGGTACTAAACCAATTGAAATGTCAATAGAATATTGAACCAATTTGGATTGAAAGGAAAAGAGCACAATATTGTTATTTCTCTTAGATTAAGTATTGTTGAATGTTTTAGGAGAAGCTATAATGAAGGCCTTGTGGGACAAGTTAGGGACTTTGTATTAGTCTAAGTACCCGACGAGCAAAATATTTCCTGTAGAAGTTGTATAACTTGAGGATTAAGGATGGAGACTCAGTGACAAAGAATTTTAATGCCTTCAATGCAATGTTAAGTAAGATATTATTTGTTGATATTTATAATTCATACAAAGATAAATGCATTAGTTTATTGTGTTCTGTACTAGATTCGTGGGATAGTCTTGTTGTTTCCATAGGTAGTGATTCAAATACCTTAAGTTTTGATGATATATTATCATCCTTGTTGTCGAACGAGATGAGATGAAAAAACATGGAAAGTAAAAATTGAGATGCCTTGTCTGTAAGAGAATGTTCCCACAATAGAAATAAAAATAATTCCTCAAGCGGGAGATCTAAATCTAGAGGGAGATCTAAATATCTAGTAAATTTTGTAAAGGTATGTTGGAAATGTGGAAAATGCGGGAATTACAAGAAAGTCAGTACCAAAATGTTTGAGAAAGGGAAGGGATTTGATGATGCTCCTTTTGGAGAAGTGAAAGATGTTTTCAAACAAGAAGTCCTAACAAGGGAGAAAGAATAAGAGAAGATAGAGTTTGAACTGAAGGATAATGAATTAGATTCTACAAAAGAATAAGAATCAAAATAAAAAGACCACATGCTCCGGTTTTGAGGAGATGGGTTCAAGAAAGAAGCCAACCAAAAAGATATACTTCGCCTAATTTTTGTTTTGTTATTTCTGATGTTGATCCTTGAACTGTTAGGAACATAGCGGATTTAGAGGATGGAAAACTTTTGGAAAAAAGGCCATGGTTTAAGAAATGGTAGCCTTGGACAAGAATGAGGCTTGGGATCTAGTGGAGTAGCCAATTTGAAGAAAAATCATCGACAACACAGGTGTTTAAGACGAAGTTGAATGTAGAAGGAAAAATGGAGAAATACAAAGGTTGATTAGTAGAAAAAGGTTATTCCTAGGTCTAAGGAACTGAATTTGGTGATATCTTTTCTCCTATTGCCAAGTTAGTTTCTATTATATTTTTTTATCTATTTCTATTGCTTTTTATTTTGAGGTAGAATAGATGGAATTGAAGACACTATTCCTACATGGGGATTTGGAAGCAGAGATCTACATGAAGCAACTGGAAGAATTTGTAGTGAAGGGAAATAAAGAGTTGATATACAAATTGAAAATGTCCCTATATGGATTAATGCAATCACCAAGGATGTGGTATAAAAACTTTGATACATATATTTTGGGACTTGGCTTCACAAAGAGTAAAGAGCATCATTGTGTATATTTTAAATTAGTTGGTGATTGCCTTATTTATTTGGTCTTGTATGTGGATGATATGTTTCTAATTAGAAATGATAAGTAAACAATCTAGGATGTGAAAACTCAATTGTCCTCTAAATTTGACATGAAGGATCTTGGTGCTACAAATTCCATTTTGGGCATGGAAATCAAAAGAGATTGGGTAAAGAGGAAACTCAGGTTAAATTAGAGGAAATTTATTGAGACAATATTCTAGAGGATTAATATACAAGAAAGTAAACCGATAAATCTACCTATTCATGTAGGTGTAAATATATCTGTGGATTAGTGTCCCAAGACATAGGAAGAGGAAGAGGATATGTTTCATGTTCCATGTGATAGCGCGGTTAGAAGTTTTATGTATGCAATGGTTTTTAATAGACCATAAATTACACATTTAGTGGGTGTAATGAGTAGGTATATGTCAAAACTAGGGAAGGAGCATTGGACAATAGTAAAGAGGGAATTCAGGTATTTGTGTGGCACTAAGAATTATGGATTGTGCTACCAAGGAATACCATTATTAGAAAGAGTGGAAACACATGGATTTGTTGATGCATAATGGGTTGGAGATATAGATTGCATAATATCTACTAGTAGGTATGTGTTTAACATATTTGGAGGAGAAATCAGTTGGCTGAGTAAGAGACAATATATAGTGGCACTCTCAACTACAAAAGTTGAATACATGGTAGTTACTCATGAAAGTGAGGAAGTGATTTGGTTATATAGATTGTGTTTAATTATTGTGATGGTACAACAAATTGTAAGGATAGATTGTAATAGTCAAAGTGCAATTTTCTAGCAAGGAATCTTACTTATCATTTGAAGACAAAGCATATTGATGTTTAGTACCATGTTATGAGAGATATGGTTGAAGAGAAGAAGGTGCTACTAGTAAATGTGAACACTTAAAAAAAATTGTTGTAGAATCATTGACAAAATCTGTAAGCACTGAGAAGTTCCCTTAGTGTAGATAAACAATGGGCATCACTACCCTATATTGTTGGCCATGTACTCCTATGATCCCCTATAGGGAGATTTTGGGTATGTGTTATATTCTTTTTATGATCAATTGTGTTTGGGCCCCAGTTCCTAATGGCGGTCTTTCTCCTCATATAAATGTTGTCATGGGGGGTACAAGGGGTGAATTTTTTTATATGGAGCCACCCTAGCAGGGGCATTTAGGGACAACGCACCCAAAGTGAAATTTTTGGAAATTTTTCCTTGCAAAATATTGTAATTTCATAGTCAATCTGGATTTTTCATCATTAGGTCACAGATTTAACAGTAGAATTTATGTTAGGGATTTTGGCCTTAAAAGGAAAACCCATTTTAAGAGATAATTGTATAGTGACCATGTAATCATTAAGAGATATAGAAAAAACAACATAGCTTTCGCAGACTTCGGTTTCTAAGGTAAACCCTTCTACAAATTATGTGCATGTGTTATTGCATCTTTTCCATTTTAGATTGAGATTTTGTTTGCAATAAGTACTTGTCTAGGGTTAAAACCTACGTAAATGTAATCTCTCTCTCTCTCTCTCTCTCTCTCTCTCTTTCACACACACACACACAAACACATATATATCCATATAGAGTGAAAATTAGGGTCATCTATGATCAACTCACATAATTTGTTTTCATTTTGTTGATTTTTTTTATGGAGTCATAAAAAACTTTGATTTTGACCAACTTAACCTCCTTATAAAGACTTGGTGTTGTGTGGTGATCTTATTGATGCGACTTTCAATGTGTGACATTCAAAGCAATACTTTATCATGATTTAACTTATGCTTGCTTGAATTTAAAATACATAATTTAAAATACAAAGGTTAACCTATGAATTGATTCTACATTATTGGTTTAAGACAAACAAGCACATCTCAATCGCCTTGAGCTAAGTTTACTAATGCAAAGTATATCCTCCCTAAACTTTGATTTATTCATAAAATTTGTTTTGATTATATACTAGCCTAGATCAATCTTAACCTCAGATCTATCAAGCGCCCAGAGGGATCGAATCCTTTGAGGTGCAAAACTCTTTTTTGAGTGCAAAACTTGAGGAAAGGTTTGTACCACAAGAGATTTGATCCCTCTTGAAACTTGATAGATCTAGGGTTAAGATGAATCCAGGTTGGTTATATAATAATATATAATATCTATATTTGTATCTATGTGTCTCTCTCTTATTCCCTCTGTATCTCACCCCCCAAAAATACACACACTCTCTCTCCATATCTCTCTCTCTCTCTCTCTCCCTCTTCCCCTTCTCTCCATATCTCTCTTCCCCTTATTTCACTATCTCTCTCTTCCCTCCCGCTCTCCTCTCTCTCTCACTCTCTCTCCATCTCTCCCTTGTCACTCCCTCTCTCTCTCCACCTTTCTCGCTATATGTATCTCTTCTTCCTTCCCTCTCTCTCCCCATCAACTTCCATCTCTCCTCCTCTCTCTTGAGTCCTCTCTCTCCCTTTCTCTCTCACCTCCCTCTGCCTCTCCCCCCAATCTCTCTCTCTCTCTCTCTTTATTCCCCCCAAATGTATCACTAACTCCCTCCCTCTCTTCTTCTCTCTCTCCCATCCATATATGTGTCTCTATCTCTTTATCTTCCCTTTCTCTCCCTATCTCTCTCCACTCCTCTTCTCTCTCTTCCCTCGTCTCCTCTCTCCCTCACTTTCTCTCCATCTCTCTCTCTCTCTCTCTCTCTCTCTCTCTCCCCAACTCTATTTGCCTATGTCTTTGTTCTTTCCTCCCTCTCTCTCCCCCTCCGAATCCATATCTCTCTCTCCCCCTCTCTCCTTCTCTCTTTCCCCTCCTACAACTCTTCCTCTTTCTCCCTCTCTCCTCCTATCACACTCTCTCTTTCTCTCTCTCTCCAACCTTCAGCTTTGACACTACTCCATCCCTCTCTCTCCACCCCCCTCTTAAATTTGATTCCACTGTATCGTGTTTAAGAATGTGTCTAAACTAGAAATTGGACCATATGTTGCAAAAGAAACGCCGTAAGGCATAAATTCAAGAAGAATCTTGACATATAAAAAATCATTGAAGATAAAAATTAGTAAACAATATGCCATTGAAAGCTAGAAGATAAAGAGAAACCACTTACATTATGCCAAATTGAGAGATTCTGTTAGCTTTCCAACATAGATTGCCTGTCGATCTTTAAATATGGTATTTTATGGTGTAAAGTGAATGTTGTTTTGGATTTTAATGGTTACAACATTGTAATCATAATTCTATAAATTTATTGCAAGAATATTCTATTTATTGTAATCATAATTTTAAAATTGTATTGTATAAATATTCTATTCATTATTATAAAGTAATATGAAACACTTGATATTTTGGAAAGTGAAAATCATTTACTATATATAGTTATTGTTGTACTTTTTTTCTTCTTCTAAATTTCATTATAAATACCAAACAATCAAAAGATAGTTACACCCAATATGGAAATGAAGAATCCAATCGCATGCTTTTACATTTATACCTTTCTTCCACATAGAGAATTGCACTCAAGATGGAAATGAGATATTGTTTGATATTTTGGAAAATGAAAATAATTAATTTTATTATATATATAGTGAACAAGATTAACTTTATTTTGGAAAATGAAAATCATTAATTCGATCATATTTATCCGCTGAACGAGATTTTTTTTGCCTTTTTTTAAAGTATTTTTATTGGTTGATCTACGAATTAGAAATAAAGGGATATTGTACCTACAATAGATGTTTTGTTATTGAGACATATTTCATTGTGTCTATGTAGGAAAGTAGTTTCCTGACTTATTTAATCCCAATGATGTCTCTCTCTAATTCAACAAACCTTTGATTCATTGTATAAACAAACAATTATTTTCTAATTTATTTAATCCAACTGATATTATTTATTTAATGAAGCCTATCTATTATTCACCAAACAAAAGGATATTGCACCCTCAACATATCAACTCCTGACAAATTTTATAGGCAATGGTGTAGGAAATAGTATATTATTATAGTACAACTATGATTCAACATGACCCTTCCATAAAACCAAGTATTCAACATGATTATTTGTACCAGTTGCTAGAACTAGGCATACTATGATTCAACATGTCTAGCCACCCCTAAGTGTAATTTAAAATCAGATGACTAATGTAATAAATAGAAGGTAGTTTATATATTAAACATTGTAAACATATAAAATAATATGTGAAACATATATTAAATCCATAAAAATTACTATGAAATTCATTCCATATAAAACACTGAATATAAATCCATTATCAAATATATTAATTTTAGAATTCAATTATCAAGTGAGAGTGGTAGAGATTTAATTTATTTAAATGCAACAAGTAAAACCTAATATGAATCCAAATCCAACCTGACAAAATGGAAATCGAACATAGGAAATCATATAGCAATCGAAAATGATATGGATCTACTAGGATATAGAAATCGAAAATGTTATCTAACCTAACAAGAACTACCAATAGTAACAAGGTCTAGCAGCCTTGCCTGAGCCTTACAACGTATGGTGACGACAACCATTTGATGTATGTTCTGCAAAATTCCTAACAATCCATTGTACCCCCTAAAAGTGATTTTTTATTCATAAAAAACTGGTATTGAGAAGGTTTTCCTGATTCTGTCCCAACAAAACATTGTAGTCCATCAAGTAATCAATAACTTGAATTAAAACAACTACCTCCCTTCCCTGAAAGGCTCTATGTGCATGGACGGTATAGAGACTGATCTCAAAATTTAACAAGTGAAAATAAAAATTTAGGTGAACAAACCTCTCAAGCTCAATTTCAAATACAATGATATGGTCGACAGCTTACCAACAACATTTCGTGGCAGAACGGTATCTACTCGTGCAAGGAAGCCTCGTTCCCACCTTAGTTCTATAAGGAAAGCCCATATATTTCTGCTCTTCCCATCCAAATCCGCAATTGTTTTGATAGTTACACCTCTGAAGAGGAGAGCACTGTGTTGGGTGAGCATATTTTGTTCTAGGATAGTGATATTAGCTGGGGTGCTTTTGCAGCACTGATTATGCTTCACACAGAATATCCTTCAACCATAACCAAGCTTGCAAGTTTTTTAATTGATGGTTCAAACCATTCGATAACGAATTGTAACTGACAAATAACGTTTTTAATCAATCTGATGGCAAAAACTATTTCTATCGTCTAACATCAAAATCAATGACTCACAATTGCACAGGTGACATGAAATGGGAGTTGGTCTCAGAGGGAAATGCCTTACGACGTAATTAAAAAAATAAAAAAATAACCCAATTGGTTGTAAAATATTAAACCTATATATTGGATCAATTATTTCAAAGAAAATACAATAATAGAAAACTTAAAATAATCATGTACTATCTTTCCTCTATAATTGTTAGTCACTTTGCTTGTTCTCATGGCTTGCATCCTTAGTTAAGATGGATCTATGTTAGTTCTTAGGAATATTATTTATATTATATAAATTTCACATCTTCATCTATAAATGTATTCTCATTTTAACTTTATTAAAACATTGGTTTAATTTCTATGGGAATATTTTTAGTAGTAGTGAGGATAGAGTGTTTAGATATATCTCAAAAGTAATTATAACATTTTTTCCTTTTATATTTAATTAAAAAATAGTATAATTAAATATAAAAAAAACATTTATAAAATATTTTGATTGTGAAATAAGTTATGGTTATTGGGCATGTGTATTGATTAGACATGATTAGCCCATGGTATTGTAACAAAACCTATTCACAAGTTCATAATATCAATGGCAAAGTGGGGGTGAATATCCATGGTTAAGAATTTTGTCATATTGTTATAAAATATTTTGATTGTGAAAATAGTTATGTTTTTTGGCATGTGGTATTGATAAGTCATGGTATTGTAATAAAGCCTATTTACAAGTTAATAATATTCATGATAAAGAGGGTGTGAATATCCATGGTTAAGAATCTTGTCATATTGTTATAAAATATTTTGATTGTGAAATAAGTTATGTTTTTTTGGCAGGTGGTATTGATAAGCCATGGTATTGGATGTGGTATTGTAACAAAGTATATTTATAATTTAATAATATCTACAATAAAGTGAGTGTGAATATCCATGGTTAAGAATCTTGTCTTATTGATATAAAATATTTTTGATTGTGAAATAAGTTAGGGATTTTAGGATTGCGATATTGATAA
Source organism: Pinus taeda (assembly GCA_000404065.3). NCBI lineage: Eukaryota > Viridiplantae > Streptophyta > Pinopsida > Pinales > Pinaceae > Pinus > Pinus taeda. The sequence continues at coordinate 33,082 of APFE030912777.1, read as the reverse complement.
GCTATGATATTGGTTCATGGTATTGTAACAAATCTTATTCACAAACTAATAATACAATCAAAATATAACAAATTTAATTTAATTTAATCTTTATTATTTTTAAATTTTTAAGATTAATGAAGCTAACATTTAATTTTTTATACTTAATCTCAACATTATTTTTAATTTTTAATTTTTTAATTGAACTGATATTTAAAACTGTTTAAATATTTATATTACACTTATACATCTACCTTATACTGAATTATAAAATTTGTTTAGATACCGTTATAATTTTATTAATTTTAATTAAAATATATAAAATTTAAAATATTGAAAAATACCCTTATTAATATATCTGATTTGACAAACGGAGTTTAAAGAATAAAGCAATATGGACAATTTGAAAAATAAAGTTTTAATATGCATCCAATGTCAACATAAAATATGTTGTACTTTTAATTTGAAAAAGGAAAACGAAGTACTCTCTAGATGGTTTGAAACGTTTGGTTCTCAGAGTACAATTTCAAATGAACCAATGTAAACATCGGGTTTGAAAGAGTGGATTTATGGATATAAGCATGTTAGTGAAAGTTATGAAGAGTTATGAGAAAGAGATTTTTTCTGGGATTTGAATATTAAATTTTGAGAGAGATAAATTTGTATTTTTTTTATATTATATATTATTTGTTAGTAATAATTAATTATGTAAAGGGATTTAGTTTTATTATATGTTAAGGATGAAAAATGGTATAGTAAAGATGATATGTATGTATATATATTTATTTTTAATATATAAATTTATTAATCATGTGGAGAATGATTAGAAGATTTATTAAGTGAGATGGAAAATTTGTAATCATGAGGTTTAAGAAATAAAAGAGGCTTGAAAAGATTAAAGATTAGGTAAATTTTTAGGATTTGAAGGAAAATTTTAAAGGTTGAAGGTTTAATTGAGGACGATGTCCCTTTATGTGGCAACACAAAGTGCAAATCCCATGCTTTCAAACATTAGTTATAGTGTTGATTTGTATTTGAAAATCATCTTTGACTGTTAAATTGAACAATACATCTTTATTAAATGCATTAATACCCCATGGTTTTTATTAATAGTGGTTTGCAACTAGTAACTGGTGATATCTTTATCATATAAGTAGATAGTCATAATTGATGCAAATCCCATAAATATGCACCAACATCTAGGTCAATGTGTTGCAAATCGATCTTGTTCATAATTTGTTACCTACAAAGCTTCATAATTATGTTGGAAAGATCTTTTCCACAGACACCCAAGATAAATAACAAAAGTTGATTGGTGAAAGATTATAAAACATTTTGTTTCATTGTTATAAGAGAAAGTAAACCTTCTTATGGTTCAAACCTTCACCTATTAGCAAAGAATAAGGGAAAATCATAATGCATAAAGAAGCAAACCATAAATTACCCAACCAAAATGAACAAAATCCTTAATATCTTATTGTCCTATCTAATCAATAGAAAGGATGACATAATGATTGATCACATAAGATCCAAGTATATAAGCTTGATAAGCCCAGTTGTTAGTAAAATATAAAACATTGTTTCCTACCTTTTAGTCTACTAGGTCATTACTCAAGGTAGTCATGATAATGATTAAGTCTCATATGTCAATTCCAATTAATTATGGCTCAAATTGGTTTATGCTGGGAGTTCATTCGACGATAACCAATCAAATGTGTAAGATGGAGTTATCCCCTTGGAAGACGTCTAATGATTGAGTGAGTAAAGAAAAGATTCATATAATTATTCTCTTTGTCTTCTTGGTGTCACTGCACTGCCAAAGAGTATGCATAGCCCATGGTGTAGTCATCTCAAAATCATAAGCCTTGGTTCGCTACCAATGGGCATCTATAACCCTAGTGGAGACACTTTCTTTCCATTTTAAAATAACGTGAAGATACGATAGTATGAATTTGTGTTAAATCAATATGTTTACACTCTAAATCTTACCTCAACATAATAAACATTGCTACGCTTATAGCGAGGGTCTATAACCTCAATGGAGGTGTCAACATCTCCTGATTATATGTGTGGTATCTTATTCATTATATCATAGAGGGATGATGTCTGATAATGAAGGTAAGATGGTGTACTGATGTCATCAAAATTCTCACTAAGTATGTCAATCTCCCATAGTTTTAACTTCACCCATGCATAAACTAGTTATATTTTAATGTTATAGATGGATGTAAAGTTTTGAGTCGATTGAAATTGGCCAGTTACAATTAAGAATCTAAGAATTTTTTAGAATATTATTACCAAAAGTAAATTCATTTTCAACCTACTAGCATGAAAACAAGAGTCTATAATGATATTTTTTAGAGTCATCAAGGAAATATACACAAGGTAAGAATCATCAATTCCATATCATTCTTACTAGGATCAATTAAGCTGGTTAAGATATAAAGGTTTCATGTATATTAATTCTAATTGTTAACATTTATTAACATACAATATATACATTTTCTCATTTTGGTTGAAAATATTAACTAAACAAATCAAACAACCAATCAAACCAAGTTAACAACTTAGTGACTCCATACCTCTTACCTCAATGCTTCATGCTTATATAGAATAGTGATGTGTTAAGGTACTACAGAAAAGAGGAAGATGTCTTGTTTAACATGCTTCCCAAAAATATGTTGATGTCTAGGTGATAATATGATGACCTCTTTTAAAAACCTTGTCCATCTAGTCCTCCATAAAGTCATAATACTTTGTGGGAATGTCCAATTTAGAAGACCTTTTTGACATGAAGTTATTTGCAATAATTTCATAAGAGGACCTTTCATAGATTCCTTTCTCATGGTTATCTAAAATTGTAACAAGGTTAGTCCTATGGAAGTTCATATCCTTTCAACATTATTTCATATAGCGATATGGATATAAATTTGTAATAGAATCATCCTCAAGACGCAAGAGAAATACCTTAGTTATCGTTCATCACAACTTTTATTATGTTTCAATTCTTATTTATCATGAGTAATTGAGCTATAAAAGGATTAGTATTTTTCATCCGAAAAAAGTAGGAGTTGTGGAGATCATATCTCTCACAAAGAATTTTATGTTAGATCCTACATATATATCTTGAAGAAGGTGGTAAAATTCAATGTAGAGAAAATATTCTTCCTCTAACATAAGCCCTTTTCATAATGTGTCCTTTTGAGATCCCAAGTATTGTTGAGTCATAAATGAAAAAATCATTATGGGGTGGATTTTTAGATATGTCATAATGATAAGATTTTTCAAAGGTGTCAACCTTAAAAATATAATTTACACATATAATACCATGCACATCAATGACATTTGCTTGTGTTTCAAATTGTTTGAAGAATGATTCAGAATTTTATTTTTTTCTAAGAAGGGATGAAGATTGATATACAAAATTTGAGATATTCATGCATTTTCGAAGGACACTAAGATTATTTTTAAAAGTGTGAGCTTCAACAATTTGTTGCAATATTTTCATTTACTAATTTATGATATAAGTTAATATTTGTCCTTCTCCCACATTAGTTTTAATAACTGTGTTCTTGTATGCATGCATAATTTTTATGGCATTATCATAACATTAATAATTAATTGGTAAAGAAAAAATGTATATCATTTGATATATAGTTCTAAGATAGGCCATTTGTAGTTTCATTTATTACAATATTTTGAAAATATTTATCATCAACCATAATGTCTTAATGAACATCCTTAATTTTTCAAGTCAAAACATTTGAGAAAGCATCCAAACCTTCAATTTGTTTTAGAAATGGATGATTATAGATTTCAAAAAAATATGAACACGGTTCATTCACAAGATTTTCATTTTGTTTGGATAATTCGAGATAGAAAACCTCTGAAGAGACTTCTTCGTAATTCTTTTTTATATGTTACGATCTTCATTATGATTGTTGCAAGAAAAAGAACAATCCATAATGTCAAATTCATTTTCCTCTTAATTATCATAAATAGTTTCATGATTAGAAGAATGTAAGAGTGTTAACTTAGTAACATTCTCATGTTCATTATGTTGATTAAAGGGATCATAATTACATAATGATTGTAAATTTGCACTTGTGAGTGAACTATCATCATTTGCAAGATTGGAACAAGTAGTTAATTATTAATCTTCATATTCATCATGTGATGGTTGTTTAAATTAGTTAAAATAAAGAATATCAAATGAAACCAAGTCAAAGATACTGAAGGCATCATCACATACCCTTTATTCTATAGAATATGACAGAAAAACCAAACCTCTTGTTTGAAAAGTATTTTCATTAGTTGATTATTGATGTGCATATTCATGAATATATAATATTGTTTCTTCCAAATCAAGTGTCTCAGATGTAACTTCTTCTTCAACCTTGTTTTTGTTCACAATGCCGTTGCTGCTATGATAAGGAAAATAAAACAGAGATAAACCAAAATCAACATTATTCATGAGATTTTGAGATTCTTCAGGACATAAATATACTTCTTGATAATTTGGAATAGAATATTATTCTTGGAAATCTAAGCTAGTCACTGTTATATCCCGTTGAATGAAAGATTTAGTTTCTAGAGCAAGAGATGATAAATATGAGTACTTAAGATCCTCAAGTTCTGATTCATCTTGCAAACTTACAATTTCATATTCTTGATAACTTATAAAATGTTTATTTCCTTGAAACCGTAGATCAACATTATGAAAATGTTTATTAGAATCACAAAAATAATCAAGGAGTAATTTTATTTGATACATTTTTTATACTATGTATGAAAGATAAAATCAAATTTTCTCAATGAAGAGATGTTGATAGGAGGAAGATTTAAGTACCATTGATTGACATCCCTTTCCAAAGACATCATGGATAATTTCAGAAGGATGTCTTCATGATAAATCCCAATTTTATGAATGCAATAATGAAAATCAACCAGATGTTGAGTAGGGTTTTCATAATTATCTCATGGAACCAAGGAATATATTTATTCGATATGTCTATGTTAGGCACACTATTAGAAAATCTAGTTATACCAAAAAAATTAAGAGGATAAATTTGCTCAGCTATCTTTGCAACAAGTGAATTATCCATTGAAGCAATATAATGGATATAAATAAAGGAGTATCAAGTGAAAAAAAAAGATATATTCTTGAAATTTATTAAGTGCATGCTATTGTGTCCCCATTCACCATTAGCACATAGACCTGATATTTCATCATTTACTAAGGAAATCAAATCTTTTAAACTCGTTCCCCAACAACAATACAAGAAAGGATGGTGTTCCCTGGATTGAACCCATTAACAGCCAATTCTAAGGAACCTAATGGAATTTTGTAAAAATTCCCCACTGTAGGTCTTAAGATGATCCTTGTACCAGAGGGGGTAACCCTCAATATGTCACAAACGATAATTTAACCGAACTACCTCAGAAAAATCATTTAAATTGTTAGATGCCATGTTAATGATTGTGTATAAGATTCAGACTACTTTGTACAACTTATTTCATTAACAAAAATCATTATTATGTTTCTAGTCCAATAACAAAGTGATGTGCCTTTTAATTACCTTTATAGTTTCTCAGAAAGACAACCAAAAGAAGGTGCATTTGATTACCAACTTAGGGCCCATACGGAGCTTGCAAGTTACCATAGACTAAATATGCAGACTGCACTCTCTAATTCCTTTGATTTTTCTATGGTTTTAGTATCAATGGTTGCTATTGTAGAAGGAATATAGACAATTCACAAGCTTGGAAAGGTTTTGCATATTCATAAGTAAAGTGACTAAAAGTACTTGCAAGAAAGTGAACGCACTTGTAGAAAATTAACATACTTGTAGGAAATTAAATACATTTGCAGAATAGAAATATCACACTTCTACTTAGTGGGCTTAGGAAACTTATCGCTGTAACCTCCATTATAAGTAGAGCATACCAGACAGGTAGGAAATAAACCACATTGGTAGGAATGAATGAAATGACTAATCCTTTCCGAAATGATCCTTGCTTTTACTAAGGCCAACAAATGTAATCATTGTGTTGAACACATTTATTCAACAATGTAAATGAATGCAACCTAATCTAAATTGTAAGCATGTCAAATTAGAGATAAACATGGATAATCAATTGTGTAAATAACTTGATAGATAAATACAACCATGCTTGAATAAGTAATTGCATAAATAAGTAAAATCATTCCATGAATTGATTTTCTATGTGAACCATTAGAAATTAATTACATAAATAAATAAAATAAATTTTGTGTGAATACATAACCGAGGAGTTAAATTACACAACAAAAAATGATAACTACTTAAATTTTACAACACTGTGATTTATTAGAGTGCGCCTTGCCTCCATATAAAATATCACTGTTATTTATCAACATTTGTTATATTGATGACATAAATTAATTTAATTAAACTAAACTAATTAAATAAATTGATATTTCATAAATATGCAAAAATAAATAAATAAATCAAATCATAAACTATGGAAATTATAAACTACAATTAAAATAAAAGCTTAATCATAAAAATATTTCATTGTGATTCAAACACGACTCTAAGAGTTCTCCTTGTGGAATGAAATGGGAACTCCTTTTATACACAAAATTTGTTTAAAAATGAAATAAACACCAATAAATAAGATCCACAGGTTTCTCACATGATTTTCTTATAATTAGAAAACAATAAATGACTCGTATATAATTTCAAAATAATTCCTAACAACTCAATTAATCAATTTTAAGATTGATCCAAACTGAAATAATGGAATAAAAATTGTGTAACAACATTAGCTGTTGACTCATGGTTTCAATATCGGCTTGTGGGTTCCAAGATTTGCAACACAAGAGTTGCAACACCATAGTTGCGACACTAGATTTGTAGTAGGAAATTGTGGCACTAGAGTTGCGGCAAGGTGTCACAACAACTAGTTGCAGCATCATAGTTGCAACAGTAGAGTTGCAACACTAGAGTTGATGGAGGGAGTTGCACACTAGAGTTGTAGCGTAATTCTTGAGTTGTAGCAATGTCCCATAATTGCAACAATAAGGTTTTAGAGTTGCAGCAATGAGGTTCTAGAGTTGCAGCAACAATACTCCAAAGTTGTAGCAACATCCCATAGTTGCAGCAATATGGTTCCAGAGTTGTGGCAACAATGCTTTGGAGTTTCAACAACTACATTTCATTGTTGAGTTGCAACATCTGAGTTGTAGCAATGGATGTAAAATAACAATGACCAAGATACAACCTATGGCTACATTACAACCTACACAACAACGTTTTGGCACTTCATCCTTGCAATAAATACAAATATGGTCTTTTCCAAATGTTTAATCATAAATTCATGTAAAATACTAAGGAAATGCAATGAAAAACACTTTAAATCTAAATCCCACATATAAGCATTAGAATGGACTAATACAGGGTCATGGGCAAGTGAAAAGAATTAAGAATGGAGAAAAGAGGATGAAAAATATGCCAATTTTGATGCTTGTCATCTCCCCCAATAGAAAATGTTGCATGTCCTCATGCAACCTAGTACCTTTGTTTTAGCCATAATGTATGCATACTTCTATTTTCCACTACATACCTCTCTCTATTGTTAAAAATTTTCATTTTCCTCCAATGCTTGTTATGAATTGTCATAAAGAATCCTTAAAAATTCAAAATTAGAATCCTAAAATAATTTTAATGAGCTTGCAATAAATCTGATGGAGTTGCAACAAGAGAGTTATAGGTGAAACAACAAGTTTCTTTTAGTCATTATCTAGAACTAATTTTTTTTGAAGTTCTGCAAGCAGACCTTTCCTATTTCACTCATTTTTCTCAAAGGAATCATGACCATATAAATGAATATATTTTGAGATATAGGAAAATCATTCTCTTCACATAATAAGTAGAGTAGCAGCGATAGCGTTATGACAATAGTGGAAACAACATCTTAATAGCTTAAGTATTATGACATGGTGATGTTTCATTTCTTGTTATTGGTTCTTGTGTAGTAGCAACATGACATCCTATTACCGGTTATTATATAGAAACAATAAGGCTTATTTAAGTTATTATTTGTCTCAAAATTCCTTGTTGTTTTCATACTAAAAACATTGATAACTATTGTTGTACCCAACTAGGAAAAACCCCTCTTATGTTTGTATTATATCAGATGAGAATATAGATCTATTAAAATGACAACTTCAATCCTTGAAGCTCAACCTGCACTGCATTACTGATAACTTCCTCCTGAATTTTCTCTGGAAAATACTCAGCCAAATCTAGGCCTCCTACTCCTCCTATTTCCTTGCACAATTCTTGAGGAAATTAGATCATAAAAAATAGGAAAAGCTCCTATTTACTTTCCCAATTCCCAAGAAAAAAGCCTCACCTGCTACATGCAAACACTGTACACTCTATTATATACAATAATTATAACATTGGTGCATTTTTCCTCCACTCAACTAGGCAATTCGAATTCCATGCATGACTAGGGCTCTTTTTAGTAAATTGACTAGTTAACTTAGAGATCAGTGAGTTAACAATAGTTACAACTACTCAATTGGACTCCTACTGACTCTATTCATGGCTAGAGCTCATATAACTTAGTTTCACTAACTATAACTCCACTAGATTTCTAGATATTAGAAATCAACTCTTGCACAACTCTACTTCTTTCCCACAAACTCAGCGTGACTGACTTAACTAAATGACTTGGCCATGTCACTCCTCCTAACTTCAACTCAAGTCATCCTGCTGATGTGGAAATTCAAATTTCTCCACTTGACTAAGGCACAAGTCAAATGAAGCATTTTCTTGCTACAATTTAACAGTCCTTCTTAGCAAGAAAAGGTATATGAACCACCCCAATCCTGATCCTATGGAACTCGAACTTGCCTCTTAATAAATAATTTTTCAAAATGTCTACATCCTACTCCTCTATGGGAGTGTACTACACACGATAATCCTCCTTTGCACACAATCTCTAAGGTGATAGGACCTGATGTCTATATTCTTGGACCTATCATGAAACACTAGATTTTTAGAGATTTTGATACAACTTTAATTGTCACGATGGATCAAAGTAGGCTCCATCCCATGACTGAAGAGACAAACTACGCTCTTCCTCATCCAAATAGCCTCACATGTTTCTTGACTAGTAGCCATATACTCAATCTCTACTGAGTTGAGTGCCACAGATCTATGTTTCCTATTGTACCAAGAAATATTTGCTGACCCAACACTAAAGATAACTCTCGATGTGCTCTTTCTATTTGAGGGACTCCCTACCCAATCTGCATCCGTGAATCCTTGGAGCTTCACTCCATCTATTTTCATGTGCCATAAACCAAAATATATTGTGTCTCTTTGTATCTATGAACATGTTTTGTCACTTTCCATTGAATCTTGGTAGGATCTACCATAAACTGTCTAAGCTGATTAAATGCAAAAACAAATATCGGGCCTTATGTTCACCAATTACATCAAATACCTCACTAATTGTTTGTAGATAGTGCCATATGCTACCTCTCCTGTAGAAGCATCCTCTTTCCTCCAGTAGTATAGGAGTTTCCATGGGCTTGCAATCTTGCATATGGAATCACTGAAGGATTTCAAACGTGTAATTCCCCTGGCCAACAAATAGCTCTCCATCTCCCTACCACACCTCCAAACCAATGAGGTAGTGCATCAAACCCATATCCTTCATCGGAAACTCTCTTGCAAGGTACTCCTTGCAAGACTGGATCAACCTATCATCTCATGTCAGCATCAAATCATTTACATATGGGACTAAGATGATCAGACTTTCATCAACCAAAATGTAGTAGTGATTGGTATATGCTTCACTCTTAGTGAGGCCCAATCCATTGAGATAGGAATATATGTGAGTGTACCAAGCACGAGTTGCTTGCTTGATACCATAGAGGGATCTCCTGAGTATATACACATGTGTCTCCCTGTCAAATTTCTCAAATCCCTCAAGTTGTTCAATGTATATCCATTCCTCAACCACTCCATTGAGGAAGTCAATATTAACATCCATTTGGTGGATCCTCCACCCAAACTATGCTGCCAATGCAAGTATGGTCCTGATAGATGAGTATATTTCCACAAGGGAAAATGTCTCCTCATAATCAACTCCCTCAACATGTGAGAAGCCTTTGGCCACAAATCTAGCTTTGTACTTCTCAACACTGCCATCAACTTCATGTTTCATCTTATACACCCACCTAGAGCCAAAAGCATATTTTCCCTCAAGTCTAAGCTTAACCTCTCAAGCATAATTCTTCATGATGGAGTCATTATCCTCCACCATGGAATCTAGCCACACTTACTGGGAAACTGCCTCTTCAAATGAAGGAGGCTCATAATAAATCAGTTTTTTATTCAGTGCCATATATCTGGTATATCTTTCTAGTGATATATTTTGTCCATGCAAGAAGCTAGGAGCTCCAAACTACTCCTGAGCTTCCTGCACCAACATATCTGCCTCCCTGGTTCTCTTCCTCCCTTCTTTGGAAGGCTTTATGTGAGTGGGCACCTCCACTCAATCTGCTCTTTGCTCCTCCACATGTGGCTGCTCCACAACATCTTGTCAATATGACTTAGGCTCCTCGTTTGGAGATAGAAAATCCTCCTTTGGCGGAATGCTCAATGCTTTCTCTAGATATATTATTATGGCCTTCTCCTCATCAAATCTAACATCTCTCTGCATCACAGTCATCCTGAGTGAAGTCATATACACCCGATAATTATGAGGTGCCCCTTTGTATCCTACAAAGATACCCCTTTTTGGAGTAGTCTCCAACTTTTTATTGTTATCTTTGGAGATATGAAAATAGACCATGGATCCAAAAATTCAAAATTGGGAGACATCTAGCTTCCTCCCAGAGAAAGCCTCTTCAGGTGTGATCATTCCAAGAATTTTGTGAGGGCTTTTGTTCTACAAATAAATAATTGTATTGCATGCTTATGGCCACAACTATGGTGGCAATCCTTGGTCATGCAAAATTGTGCTTGCAACCCCTATAGTGCTTCTATTTTTCCTCTCTGTCACCACATTTTGTTGTGGGTTGTGAGGTGTAGTCAACTCCCTTCTAATAATCTCCTTGGCACATAATTATTTGAAGGAATTAGACACATACTCTTCTCAATTTTCACTTCTTAGGGATTTAATTTTCTGTCCAGTCTCATTTTCAACTAAGGCTTTGCATTGAACAAACTTTGAATAAACCTCATATTTCTTCTTCATAAAATAGATCTAACATTTGCGGGAAAAATAATATACAAAGATCACATAGTACCTGTGCTTTGCAACCGAGACTATAGAAAATGGTCTAGAAACATCTGAGTGAACTCACTCCAATATGGCTCCATCTTTTCTATCTTGGCCCTAGAAGGAGGATTTAACATATTTTCCAAGAGTGCATCCCTTGCAAACATCATGTTGATTAAGGGTGAATTTTGGAATTCTAGTGATGATCTACTACATTATTTCAAAGCTCCATGGTGTAGGTGTCCCATGTGCCTATGCTAGAGCTATCGAAAATCTTGGCCCTAAAAATGTGCTGGCTTGCTGCTCAATATAGTACATGCATCCACCTCTAGCTTTTAGAGATTTTTAACCCAAGAACCAATTTTTCTTACTTGTCCAGTAGAAACATGCTTCGAATAAGCTTTTCTGTTACCAAAAACCACATCATATCCCCGGTCTTCAAGTATAGCTACAAAAACAATTTTTTTCTTCAGACCAGACACATACTTACATTCTTTATGTGAAGATGAGAGTCTAACTCCCTCTTAAAAGTGATAGTGTCAATCCCTTTCATACTATACCTCCCGTCATCTCTAAGTTATATGTGTAATTGTACATCCTTCTCCTCCAATGCTGAAGAACTCCTTATTGCTTGTTATATGAAATGAAGCACCAGAATATAAGTATTATACACTTATTCATATAATACTTTGCATGCATGTAATAAGGCTGAAATCCAACTAAATTTGTGATGTGAGGACATCTCCTCCTATTGCTCCTGCATGCTTATTACTGGATTTCTTGTGTGGACACTTGGTTGCGTAGTGTCCATATACAAGGTAGTTAAAGCATTTAATTTTATTGAGATATTTCTTCTTACCATTGTTTTGGATGGATTTCGCCTTGCCTTGGGCCTTGTTCCCTTGGATTTCATTCCTTTTCCTACTAAAGAAAAACTCTCTTCCTCATCAGTTTTGGATGTGACACCATCTCTAGTGTTTCTTCTAATCTTCTCCTGCATAAAATTAGACCAAAGTCTCTCCGAATATGGGAGCTTGTCCCCTCCATCAACTAAATCCTAATAGTTGTGCTAGGATTTCAAAAAGCCAAGGAGTGATAAGTTCACAAGTTCAGATGATTGCACATTTTCTCCAACTCCTCCAAGTTCATCTCTCACCTAAGTGAATTTGGATAGGTATCAAACAACAATTTCATTTTTACCCATTCGAATATTCTTGAGCTTATCTCTCAATGCCAATTTCTTGGCATCACTGCTGCATTGGAATACATCTGTGAGGATTTTCCACATTGCAAATGGAGTCTCCTTTCTATACAAATTTGAAACCGCATGATCTTCGACTCCCTCCGAGATAATCCTCCTATATTTTCCAATTTCCTTCTTCCATTGTGCCAGCTGCTGAGCATTTGATGCTACTAGTTTTGGAGTATTAATTTGTGTCTACTCCAATACACCATTTTCATACAGAAAATCTTCCATCCTATCTTTCCAATCAAAGAAACTCAAAGTTCCCTCCAATGCATACTCATGCCTCAATCCATTGAAATACATTGTTCCTGCATTGAAGAAAATCTGTACCACAAAATTATGTTATTCAAAATTTCTCTAAGAGAAGATTGGGAACCTATTTTCTATGTAGTTTTCAATGGCTCTGATACCATGTAGAAATAGTTCGAAATTTTCATCTGCTAATGAATTCAGATTGAAAACAATAGACAAATACATTCTACTCAATCTATGGAAAGGAAAACATATAATAGAAACACATGCAATCATTCAATCACAATGAACAAATTATTTTAACTGGGGAATCGAACTGGGAAAAACCCCTCTTCTATTTATATTAGACCATATGAGAATATAGATCTATTACAATGAAAATTTCAATCCTTGAAGCTCAACCTGCTATATAATACTGATCTCTTCCCTCTAAGTCTGCTATTGAAAATACTTAGCCAAATCTATGCCTCCTACTCCTCCTATTTCCTTACACAATTCTTGAGGAAATTAGCTCCTAAAGAATAGGAAAAACTAATATTTTATTGCAAAATTTCCAAGAGAAAGCCTTGCCTTCTACATGCAAACACTGTACATGCAATAGTATACAATAATTATTACATTGATGCCTTTTTTCTCCACTCAACTAGGCAATTTGAATTCCATGAATGACTAAGGATATTTTTAGTAAATTGTCTAGTTAAATGAGAGATGAGTGAGTTAACAATAGTTACAACTAATCAATTGAACTCTTATTGACTCTATTCATGACTAGATCTTAGATAACTGAATTTCACTAACTATAACTCCACTAGATTGCTAGATCTTAGCAATCAACTCACGCACACCACTATTTCTTGCCCACAAACTTGAATTGACTGACTTAACTAAGTGACTTGGCCATGTCAGTCCTACTAACTCCAACTCAAGTCATCCTGCTAATGTGGAAAATCCGAATTTCTCGATATGACTAAGGCACAAGTCAAATGAAGTCTTTTCTTTCTACAATTTAATAGTATCAGTTAGAGTTGTATTTCAATGTTCACGATATAGAAGAAAAGACAAATATTTCATTTGCTAGACTAAAGTTAGAGGGCCATGCTTTGGTTTAGTCAGAAATCCATATGAAGGCACTTAGGATAGAGGGTGATCCACTAGTAACTAGCCAATAGAATTTCAAAACCATCATTAAGTCCTAATATACTCTATTGGGTATATAGAGGACCAATAGATTCGTTGACACTAATTCCAAGAAGAGGGAAGGTTAGAGTGTACAAGAAAATGCCACCGAATTTAAGAAGATGATCATCAAGTTGGCTATCTCTCCCACGTACCTAGATATACTTCTTGATTATTTGGGGGGCCTATACATTAATTTGTGAAAGAAATTTATGCTTTTGTCGCTAAGAATAGTTGATAAAACATGTACAAACACACTATCTAGAAAACATAGGCTACAAGAGATAAAAGAAAATCAATTCTAAGTAGAAAGAGGACCAAGATCCTTCCAAGAAAGGGAACAAGAAGTGGAAGGGAAAGATACCCATGGGTGAAATTTTATTTGTTTAAAAATTCAATGGGAGATTTTTTTAACATTACACATTTTCTAGGGTTTTGCCCCATTTATTTATTATATATTTGATAATGTATTAGCCCATTATGTGTGTATACATTTTCAACGACAAATTCTAGATGTGTGTGTGTGTGTGTGTGTGCATGTTTTTAAAATTGTTTAATCTCTTCATATAATCTTTTTATCCACTATCTCTATTAAAATTTATCTTTATTCACTCATATACTAATATTTATAACCTATATTTCTTAATTGACCCGGGTTTTGATTAATTTATTAATTGGATATTTGACCCGAGCATCTAATTGATTAATTTATTAGTTTCCTCTAATGACTACCTCTCGACCTTTCCTATTTAAGGAATCCCCAACGCTCATTTACACATAAATCTTTTTGGTCCTTGATGATGGGTGGAGTGTCTACTCAAAACAATGTACGAATCAAATACTCTACATATTACTTTTTTGGAAATTTTCAACATGACCCTTTTATTTTTTGCACCGAGGCACTCTACAACCCATTATTGGAGAGATGTTGTCACATATTGTTACATTTAAAAGTAATAAAATAACATTTAAATTAAAAAATTAGAAATAATGAGAACAAAAAAAAATGTTAGCCATAAATAAAATACTTCAATTTCCACCCTAATTTGACATCAATTTTATAAACAGAGATGAATAAATTGAAAGTAAAAAGACTAATTTACTTTTTTAATAAGAAGGAGATGTAATTTCTTCACTATTTCAGAAAACAATATTATTTATGTTATATTATGTGTAATTAATTCTATGTTCAATTTAGATATAATATTTAAAATAAAAATATATTAGTAACAATATTTTTTTACAGTTAGCCATCAGTAAAATATTTCAATATCTCTATTAAATAACATAATTTTATCCCAATCTGATGTAATTAATGTGTGTGTGCACACTTTTCATTGCTAGGGAAATGTGTAATTTATTTCATTCTAAATATGAGGTTGATATATAAGATTTAAAAAAAATATTGATAGCAAATATAAGTTTAATGCGGCTAAACACAATCAAAAAACGGAAACGAAGCGCGCTGCCCTAACGAAGATCGATCATGTGTCTAGGGTTTCAGATAGCCCGTTTTGCGCCGACGCAGAGCCAAATAACCTGTTCTTCTGTAGACTGTCTAGATCCCTGTCGGCTGGACCCTCAATACCTGGAGTTTCCCTCTGGTTATGGGATGCATCATTTGTTGGGAAGGTTGTTCGCATTTTGATCTTCAGAGAATAGCATCCGGAGTTTTTTCTTCTCTCCTGGACCTGGTATCTCCAAAATGAGCCTTTCGCTATCGCTTTGATCAAGCCCGGCAGCTCTGCCCTAGTCTATGGCAGGCTGTGGATCCGATCAGAAGATCCTGGGCCAATTTTATTAGGTGCGGCTGATGACAAATCACGTGGGGGGAGTGTAGACCGGGTTCTTTGGGATCCTGTGGTTTCCCTGATTCCTTTATCACAGATCTGGACCTCTACAATCTTGGCACACCGTTTTGACAGTGGGGTTGTAGAAGGCTGGGCCGAAAAATGGAGAAAAGGGGCGGAAATTACAGATCAGATTGGATCCAGTCAAAAACGAGGTGGAAACTGGCCAGATCCTGCCGCTCTTCTCATGATTTCTGCATGCAAAGGCGGAGGACCCCATGACGCAGTTCCGACCCATTATAAATCTGCACGGCCAGAACTCAGAGGAAAATTTGACAGCGATCTTGGAGGTGTGCGGCGTATGCCAGATTCGCTGCCCCATTTCGGTACACCGTGGGTTCGTTTGGTTGTTCCAGGGCAAACTTTAAATGGAAAAGCCATGGATCTAGAAAGGGGAAGGAGTAGAGACCTAGTCTTGGGGTGCTTTGATGTCCCTATACTCGTTGATACGCAACAAATCTTCATCAGATCCACAGAAGGCAAACATATATGCCTGCAGATCTAGGGAAGCATGAGGGTTCTGGATCTCAAAAAAAAAATCCAAGAGAAACTGGGACTCCCTGATGTTTTTCAAATATTAATATTTTCTGGGGTATGCATGCAGGAACATCATTCACTCCAGCACTACAGGGTAGCAAAGGACTCAACAATTATCCTCAATCTTCGTTTGCGAGGTGGGACAAAGGGATCTACATCAAATCCTACAGGAACCTATTGTGATGCAGCCAAAGGGAAAGATCCTGTTAAGGGGAAAGAACCTGCAGCAGTCAATATATCGCCGGGGCAATATATCATGGACGAAATGCCAGAGAGCCCCTCCATCTTGCTGGATATTCCAGAGGTAAAGAGCATTTTTTCAGATCTGGAAAAAAAAGCTGTTATTTGTAGATTTAACGGAATCTGGCCTAAAACTGAGGCTCTATACCAATGGGTTCACACGGTTTGGACAAAAAAATGCCAGATCCACCTCTGTTCGAAGGGCTTCTTCATAGTAATTTTCCTTGAAGAAGAAGAAAAGGAAAAAATTCTCAATGAAGGACCCTGGTTCTGGGGCAGTGCGGGATTATTTGTCACCCCATGGTTTCCAGATTTTGACACCAACACTATGGTGGTATCAAGGATGCCAGTATGGGTAAGGTTGCATAATCTACCATTACACTTTTGGCATTTCAAGACCTTATCAGCTATAGGGAATACTCTGGGAAAAATGCTAAAGATTGATACAGATAGACACTTAAAAGGAATTTTTACTTTTGCTAGGATATGCGTTGAGGTAGATCTTAGCCAGGGACTACCTGAAAGCATCATCCTGAATTTTAACAAAAATCAGTGGAAACAACCTTTGGACTATGAGAACACAGCTTTCATGTGCAGGGGATGTCAACAAACAGGACATTTACTCAAAGCATGTCCCAGCAAGAGCAAGCTACAACAAAGGAAGCCCAGAGGATGGCAGAATTTAGATGAAGTCTTAAAGAGGAGAACAACACAAAAGAAAACCCCTTCGGTAACAGAAGAGGAAAAAACAGAAGCAGAAGAGGATGATACCTCCATAGAGGAAGTTGAAATAGAAAAACAGAAGGAAAATACAGCAGTTAACAAGGATTCACAGCCACATACAAATCAGGCAGAGACCCAGCAAGATAAAGCAGAGATGACAAGCATGGAACAAAGCATGGGAGGCAACAAACGACACCACCACTCAGATTCATCAGACACAGACAAAGAATCAGGTCAGCCGAACGAATCAACTCAGTTAGTCATTGCATCGACCGAGCCCACTCTGGGTGAGTGGTGCAAGGTCGAAAAGAAAAAGGGGCGAAAATCTTGAAGCAGTTTTGCTGGAGCTTTTTTCCCTCTTTTCTCTCTCTTTCCTTTCTCTTCTCTCTCTCTCTCTCAGTTCGCGTTAGTCTTCTAACGCTGCGTAGGGTGCATCAGCACTCGTGCCCATGTGGCAGATTTTCTGTATGCTACTTTGCATCTGATAAGTGTAACTTTTCATTAATTCTTTAATAAAAGGTTACTGATTTTTTTCTTTGGAAATAAGTTTAATGTGGCTTATAAATCAAATATTTCAATATGCATGATGAGTAAAATAGTTTAACATTAAATATATATAGAGATAAATAGAGAGAGAGAATTCTTATTCTACAATTCTTTCAATATTCAATAATTTGAGAGAGATATGCACCATTTAAAAAAAATATTAACTATAATCTCATATATATAGATATATACACTTGGTGTTATCTTGGGTGGTTGGGAAAAAGTTTTGTTATCTCTCCCACCTAGGTTCAATTCCATATAAGTGGAACAATGATGACATGCCTAGATTCATTAGTGTGTTGCTTAAATATATTGAGAGCTAAGAGGAATTAAATCTCTTGAGGTTTCCTCAAATTTTGCACTTGAAAAGAGGTTTCATTTTGAGAAATTTGATTTATCTAGACATTTGGTAGATCAAGAATTAAAATAAATCTATGTTATTAATATCATAATTCAATTTTACAAAAACACTTTTCATTATAATTTATATAAATTTATTTTTTCTTTATTCATTTTCTTTTTCCTTTTCCTTTTCTCAAATTTCAACTTATTAGACAACAAAACAAAATAATACAATTCTTAACCAAATACTTTATTGCACCATTTTTCTTCATTTTTTTTCAATATATGAAATTTAAAGAAGATTTATTTAATTTTAACAAAAAAATGATTAAAATGATTTAGTATAATATAAAGATAATAAATATTTCTTTAAAATAAGGGATGATATTATTATAGATAAAAAGATTGGATTTTTTCAATTAAATAGAAGTATTAAATAAACAAGTGTTTTCCTTAAATTCTTACAAAACTACTTAATATAATTATATAAAACTTATTTTTCTTTATTTACTTCTTTCTTAATCTTTTCTTAAAATTTCAATTATTATTAAAAAATCAACCTTTAAAATAACAAGTCCTACATGTCTATAAATTTTAAAATAAAATAAAATAGTACAATTTTTAGCCTAATACTTTATTGTACCATTTTTCTTTCCTCTTTATTATTTTTTTTAATATATGAGTAATTTTTTTTTTTTTTATAAACTTAGGCATTCCTCATTCTATATTACGAAAAAAAATTACAGTAGACTATAGTTCAGGTGGCTAGTTTGCCTGCAAGAAACTAGACCGCCACCTATCGGCCTTGTAACCAGACCAAAATTGAAAGATGTTTTTCTCTTTCATCCTATCATAACCATGCTTTTGACTACTTCTAACTAATCTAGCTACAGGCGCATAACTTAACAACCAGGCGCAGATCTAATTTAACATCATATTTAGAACAAAATTTAAAGACACAGCGCTGTTAATCCTCGTTTGACGAGTTGACCGGGGTGAAGCGAACAAAGTTCCTTCTATAAATTAATTACTCCAAAAGACTTGGAATATCAAGATATCCATTAAGGATATAAATATTATATTAAATATATGAATAAGAATAAGAAATGAGAATGAATTACAATGAGAACAAGAGGCTTGCTTATATACCAAGCAAGTGTCTCTTCATGAAGAGTCATGTCTTATTAGAC